>JANBXA010000044.1:28987500-29067500 GCA_030556225.1 Cricetiscus sungorus | reverse complement strand
GTGCATTGTTTGATGACATTAGAAAAGAACTTAGCATCATCTCAGCAAACAGTAAGTGCTGGCTGGTGTAACATCTTATTATCCTCCACTGGATGCCTCTCTCCTCCCTTCTCTAACTCCAAACTCTCCCATCCAGGTGTTGTGGCTCCCTGTCACCTCCTGGCCTGTCCCTGGAGTGCGGAGATGGGGGGCAGATAGCCCTCAGCTTGCCTAGTGACTCCTTTGGCTAACTGCCCAGAGCCAAGGCTATGCAACTCCAGTGGAGGCCGTCTTTGAAGTCACCCGCCTTATGTAACCCCCTTGTCCCCTCCCCTCTCTTTACATGTCCCCAGAGTAACCTTAGGGAAGAAAGCTGCAACTCCTAGCTGCTGTGGCTGGATAGGGTGTCTTCCGTGAGATTTGAGGTAGTAGAGAGACAGACATGGAGGGCCACAGGTACCTGAGCCCTAATCCTACAACGAACCCATTGCACTCTGTGTCCTTAGGTAGGTTACTTGCCTTCTCTGTGCCTCGTTTTCTTATCTATCCTGTAGGAAGTAGTAATATGTAAAGACATTGTGAGAAAATAAATAAATGACTGCCTTAGCACATAGAAGAACATAGTGGGGCTTAGCATGGAGAAGTTAAACATTTAATATTGCTACATCATGCCACACAATGTAATGATAGTATTGGGGACTTGCTTTTTGTTCTGGGCTAAGACCTTACTGCATAGCCCTGACTGGCTTGAAACTTATTGGTCAGACAAGGCTGGCCTTGAACTTGTAGCCATCTCCAGCCTTTGCCTCCAAAGAGCTGGGATGGTAGGTTGGAATCTCCAACCATCTGAAAATGGGGGTTATGAAGAACAGTCACTAAACCATTGAACCCCAACAGTATGGATTAGAAACAGACCTCATGGGGGCTGGACAGATGGCTCAGTGGTGGAGAGCACTGGCTTCTCTTCCAGAGGTTCCAGGTTCAATTCCCAGCAACCACACAGCAGCTCACAACCATGTGTAACTCCACTTCCAGGAGATCTGACACCTTCACACTAATGCACAGAAAAATAAAGTTAAATAAATTAAAAAAAAAAAAAAAGAAAGGAAAGGAACAGACCTCATGGCTCAGCCTCAGTTTCCCTCAACTGTAAAATGGAGTGAGCATTTCCTAGCTTCAAAAAGTGCCCGAGGAGCTAGGCTTTGCTGGCATATCCCTTTAATCCCAGCACTTGAGAGGCAGAGACAGGTGAATCTCTGTGAGTTCGAGAACAGCCTGGTCTACAGAGCGAGATCCAGGACAACCTCCAAAGCCACAGAGAAACCCTGTCTCGAAAAACAAACACAGAACAGGAACAAAACAAAACCGTGCCTGCAAATGGAGCAAAGCCATGGAACCATCCGCAACTCCAGCGTGCTTAGGCCACAGCCATCCTCTGCCTGGGGTCTCTAAAGAAGCTGGCGAATGTTCCCATGAGCTCACACTGGCACACCCCCTACCCCACAATTCTAGAGACGCAAGGGTCCTGGGGGACAGTTCCTCTTCTGTTCCTCTTCCGCTCCTTCTGATGGGTCCCTGGATCTGGCTCGGGAGCCGCCTCCAGCTTCCCTCACGTGTGTAGACCTAGACTCCGGGGGACCAGAGGCTGGAAGAATGTTTGCGCAGCCTTCAAACGACTTGGCAGGCCACAAGAGAAGAAAGGCCGCTTCAGGGAGAGCTCAAATTGAAATCGCACGGAGAGAGGAACGTTGGGATCAGCTCTGAAGCTCGTAAAAAAAAAAAAAAAAAAAAAAAAAGGTTGGGGGGGAGGGTGAATGGGAAGAACAGACAGCCTGCAGAAGCGAGATGTGAAAAAGCTTAGGGACGTGCTGCAAGACCAGGAGGAGGGGCGCAGGTATGGGAAGGCGAGTTGGTTCCCAGATGCTGCTGCAGGGTCTTCGGGGGACGCTGGGAAGGGAAACCTGGACCAAAGCTGACCTAGGATCCCTGGAGGAGGATGACCCCAAGGTGGAGTGTGGGGGTGGGGTGGAGGTCGTGGTTAGGACCCGGACCCAGGAAAATCTAAAATCACTCATTCCTTGAAGACTGCAGGGGGTGGGGGGATGTTGTTTTGTTTTGTTTTGTTTTTGATGGGACTAGATTCCAACAATGCTGGGACGTGCGATCTAGGCCTCTTTGAATATGATCAGGAGTCCTATCAAAGACACGCTGGCGCTGTAGTGTAGTGGGTAGAGTGTTTGCCTGGCATGCTCAAAGACCTGGATTCCATCCCCAGCACCCCATAAACCCGGTACAAGCCTGTAATCCCACCATTTAAGAAGTGGGGGAGGGGGATTGGGAGTTCAAGGCCATTCTAGACTACAGAGCGAATTTAAGGCTAGCCTGGACTACATGATACCCTGTCTACCCCATCCCTCTCCAAACTATAAGATTAAAAATTACTTAAAAAACTAATTTTTAGCGTCGTGACACGATCTGATTGAACTTTCCAGAGAAGAACGCTGACAGGCCTCTGCAGAACTCCTTCCCAGTTCTTTTTGTCACTTCTCCTTCTGTGGTGCGGTGCGGAAAGGACCAGGCCAGGGAGTGCGCACCTCGCTCTCTCTGGGGAACCCCGGGACTCTGGCCCAGGTCCCTCACCCTCACCCTCCTGGTTCAATTCATTAGTCTCACAGACATGTTCTCAATTCCCGGACGCATAGAGAAAAGCCTGGTCATTAACCTCCCGGCCCGCACACGCTGCCCGGTGCCACCGCAAGGGCAGCTTTCTCGGAACACAGGGCCGCGCCAGCTCCCGGATCCCGGCAGCCCCTCTCCAGCATCGAGTGCCAGCAGCGGTTGGTCTCCTTCACTCATACGTTTTCTATAAGCCACTGACTCACCGAGCAATGACCTGTCTGAAGCCAGGCTCTAGCTTCCAAGGTGCTCTCAGCAGCCTGCCTCTAACCCCACTTGAGTACCTTTGGTCACCTCCCCGACTCCACCCTTCCCCCCCACCCCCAGGTGGGGACGCGGCGACTGGGGAAGTTTGGTATTCGGAGCTGGCCTCCAAGTGAGTTTGCATGGCTCTGGCCACCTTCGCATTTGCTTCGCTGTTGAAAAATTCTTTCTCTGACGCAGGGTGTGCTGCTGGAAAGAAGGCTGTTTCCCCACCCCCTCTCCCACCTCCCTCCACCCTCACCAGTCTCCAAGAGTTGAGTTTAACATTCCCACTCTCTCATCTCCTCCCGCCCATCCTGGCTCAACTGAACTTAGCGTTTCTTGGCCAAAGCCATTAGTTTAGTTGCAAGGGCTTAGAACGAAGCCTCTGTCTACATTCAGTATGGGAGGTTCCTGATCCTAGGTGAGCACAGGGAAAAGTCACTAGCAGGTCTATGAGATGGGGTTTAGCGGTGGCCCGCTACTTGTCTATGGTTCTGGGTACCATCCCCAGGGGTTCTCCTTCAAAATCTGCATTTCAACGAATAATAGAGTGGAGTGTTGACCTTGCTTACTGAAAACATGGGGGGTGGGGGCAGGGGGACCTACAACTCCTCAGCTTATTGCCTTGGTGTCCTATGTTCCTAACTCTGGTAATTCTACCAGTCTGTTGATACTACCAAGCAGGTAAGCCACCCACAAGGTGAGCACTCCTCACACTCTGGCTGCCCGATAGCTATTTGGCTTGATTATAAATGCTAGATCTGGTGGTGGTGGTGCACACCTTTGATCCCAGCAAAGGCAGGTGGGGTCTCTGTGAGTTTGAGGCCAGCCTGATTGACAAATCAAGTTCCAGGACAGCCAGAACTATTACCCAGAGAAGTCCAGTCTCAAAATAAGAATGGCCACAAGGTTGGACATGGGGACGCATATGGGAGGCTGAGGCAGGAAGATGGCCAGTTGGAGGCTAGCTTGGGCTACAGAGTAAGGCGATCTCAAAAGGAGAAGGAGGAGGAGGAAGGAGGAGGAGGAAGGAGGAGGAGGGAGAGGAAGAGGAGGAAGAGGAGGAGGAAGAGGAAGAAGAAAACTAAACTGACTGTAGTTGCAGATGTTGAGCATACCTAATGATTTCCTTGGCACTTGAGCGGGTAGAGACAACCTTGAAGGCTAAGATTCCCCTATTATGCCAAGTAGAATGGAGGCTGTGGATGGGGACAGCAGGGAGGGAGAGGAGAGATTTAGGAAATGCTGATGTTCAGTAACCCCCATCCTCCCCATCAGTCCTCCCATGACCTGATGGCTATCATTTTGTGGTAGGTGACAGAGGCAAGAAGGCGGGAGGATGTCAGCAGGAAACTTGCCCCCGAAGAGGTCCCCTCACTGTGGCCCTGCACACCCAAGCTCTAAGGGACCCATAGCTCACTCTACCCAGTTTTCTTCCTGCCATCGTCCCTAACTTTCCAAAGGATGTAGACTGGACCTCGCCCCTGCTCCTGGGCACCTCAGACACTAGAGGCTCAAGAGGGAGGATCTCTTCATATATTGGGCTGGTAAGAGATCCTGGACCTCTGGGTGGTTGTGGCCTCACTTGAGAGAAGCCTATGACCCAGATGAAGCTTGTTATCATGTGATGAAGGGGACAGAATGTCTCAGGGGAATCCCCTCACTCCCTACCCTTCACAAGCTTCTTCGGGTAGTAGGGGCCCAGAGCACCCTGTATTCCAGCTACCTTCAGTCTCCTGGAGTTCTGCTTGCAGCCCTCTGTTCCAGGGCCACATCGTAAAAAGATTTACAAGACTATGTAAAACTGGCAGTAAAAACAATTAACTTTAATGGCACCTCGGGTGGGTGGCTGGGTGGGTCGGAGAGAGGCCTCTCCTTCCTCCTCCTTCTCCTCCTCCTCCTCCTCCTCCTCCTCCTCCTCCTCCTCCTCCTCCTCCTCCTCCTCCTCCTCCTCCTCCTCCTCCTCCTCCTCCTCCTCCTCCTCCTCCTCCTCCACAGAGCAGCAAGCCAGATAAGGGAGGGGGCCAGCAGTCCTGATGTCTTCTCTCAGTTCTTCCTAGGGACCTTCCCTCAGCTCTGCCCGTCAGAGGTTCAAGGCTAAAATGAAGAGAGGGTGGGGTACAGGGACAGAGGAGAACTATGCTTCAGTAGTTGGTACCCAACTAGAGGGCCCTTAGCAAGCCTCCTAGTTCCTCCCCGGCTCAGTGTTCTCGTCTGTGAAATGAGAATCTAGGAGTGTGAGCCTCTCTCACCGAACTGGAAAGAATTTCAAATGACTCATTTGAAGGCTCCTCCCCCACGCCTGGTGCACACGAGTATTTAATTTAGTTAAGTTCACATTTTTAGGAAGCCTGTGCCCCCCAGGTGTACAATGAGGTGGAAAGACCCAGCTTTCTGAAAGGTCAGGGCCACATTTCCGAGCCCTGGCTCCGCCAGCCCCACTTAAATATCGGTTTCCTGCTAAAATTGACCTGCTTGTCCGGCTGGTGACCCCGGAAGCGACCCCATGCTCTGGCGATAGACTGCAGCCCCCCCCCCCCGCTTTGAAAACAGCCTGGATTTCTGGAAAGCCGGTGAGGAAATGAGAGTGACCAGGGGGTAGAGGCAGGGTCTCTCTCTACCTCCCTGTCCCCTGGGCCAGCCCGGAAAACTCTCATTCTGCAGGTCTCTTTGGCCTGGAGACAATTAACGTTCGTTTCAGAAAGCCCTCTGTTTGTGTCTGTGTGTGGCCCTCTGGGGTTGCCCCAACCCCAGTGGATGCTGCAATATAGGGACACCTCCCATTGGCCAGGCACTTTAATTAGCCAGGACATACAATCCGAGCAATGCCATCGCGGCGCCTGGCCCCTCCTCTATCCGGAAGGCAGACCCTGTCTCTGATCTCAAATGCAAGGACCTCTTCAGTCCCATCCATGACCCAGCTAGCTGAGACTGAATGACCAGATGCACTGAGGCCTTAAAAGAAATTGCCATCAACAGGCTTAAAGATTGCATTTGGGACTGGGCATGTAGCTCAGGTGATAGACTGCTCGCTGAGTTTGAACCTCAGCACCACATAAAACAAGCCTGGTGATGCATATTCGTAGTCCCAGCACTAGGGAGGTGGAGGCAGGAGGATCAGGAGTATAAGGTCATCTTTGGCTATATAGTGAATACAAGTCCAGCCTGGGCTACATGGGGGGGGGGAGAAACAGAGAGAGGAGGAAGGAAGGGAAGGAAGGAAGAAAGAAAGGGAAAGAGAGAAAGGGGAAGAGAGAAAGAAAAAGAGGGAGGAAAAGAGAAAGAGAGAGGAAGGAGGAAGGAAGGAAGGAAAGAAGGAAGGAAGGAAGGAACAAAGGAAAAAGTAGGGGAAGGACATAGTTTATTTGTAGACAGGATCTTACTCTGTAGCCCAGGCTAGTCTAGAACTCTCAGTCCTCCTGCCTCAGCCTCCCAAGTGGGATGACAGGTATGCACCTCCATGCTCAGCCTAAACAGCTTGTTGAAAGGCAGTAAGTGTTAAGACCAAAGGAAAAAACAGGGAGGTAAGCAGAGTGAGGAGAGAGAAAGCTTCTAGTCCAGAATGCTGTGCACTGCAGGGGCCTGGGACAAAAGAGCTACAGAGGCATGGACACCACCCTCAGGAAGCTGACAGAGGCAGAGAGCAGGAAAGAGGATATGGAAGTCATGAACCCCTGTGAGAGCTCTACTGCTTGCTGAAAGGAAAATGGAAGCCACAGGAGGATTTGGAGCAGGGGAGGGGCCTGTCTGCTGCTCTGCCTGGGGCTTTAAAAGCTCCTCTCCCAGCCCTCAGGAGGCAGTGGCAAGGGGAATCTCTGAGTTCAAGACCAGCCTGGTCTACAGAGTGAGCTCCAGGACAGTTAGGGCTTCACAGAGAATTCTTGTCTTCAGAAAACAAATGAAAAAATTAATAATAATTTTAAAAACTAATGAATAATGGTAAAAGGAGAGTGGATTCTAGGCAGAGGGATATGGACATGTGAGGTCCATATGCCCCATGATTCTTTTTTTGTTTGTTGTTTTGAGGCAGTTCAACCACCATCTTTGACCAGTTCCAGAGGACGCAATGCCCCTTTTTAGTCTAGTCCATGTGAGTAGCAGGTATATACTTGGTGTATAGCCGTACTTACAGGCAAATCATCCATACACATTTAAAAAATACAGTAAAGTGTTTTTAAATCACAGCTGGACATAGAGGTGATCCCAGTACTTCAGAGACAGAAATGTCCAAAGTTCAAGGCTACCCTCAGATACATAGTGAATCTCGGGATCAAACAGGATTTTGTGTGCTCTAGGCAAACCCTACCTTCAGTCTCCATCACGGCACACACTGAAGGTGCACCACCGTAAGGCAAACACTGCACCTTCTTCCCACTGCTCATTCTCAACCAGGTAGACTCAGAACTACAAGTCCTCCACCTGGACCCATGGGTGTGGCCATCCCTGTTGTGTTCTGTAAAGACTATAGGATGTTGTACCCCCAAATCCCCAGGATCAGGGCATGCTCCATCCATCACACTCTTACAGCAATCCCAGCAGCTAGCCTCAGAGCATGCAAGCAGTATCCAGGCACAAGCTCCACACGGCCAGCTTTCAGAATGCCCGGCCCTGGGCCAGCTCCTTTCCATACCTTATCTCATCCATCCGCCCTGTCAGGCTGTACGCCAGTCGTTACCACCACCAAGCCAACCTCAAATTCCCATGATGTTATATCACTAGACAGGTCTCAGCTGTCACTTCAGGGTCCTTAGAGGAGGCCACAGATACCCAGATCACAAGTACTTCAAGGATTCTTGACCTAAGATATAGAATTGTATCCCTTGAATGGAAACAGGGGTCAGAGAACTCAGCCCTTGTGCCTGGTAGCCTCTCTGGCCCAGGTTCCACTGTGTCCTTACACTCGTGTGTCATTAGTCCTACAAAAAGAGGGGTAGGTAGTGGTTAGAGGCACAGCCTCTCTGTAGGGAGTGGTTAGAGGCACAGCCTCTCTGTAGGGAGAGATGTAGAGCCCAGCTCTGCCATTTTCTGACTTCCCTCAAGAGAAGTGATGTGACCTCTCTATACCTCCTCCACCTGTGATGGTGGCATGGTTCACATCCCTTCCTAGGACTGTCCTAATAATGGGGGTTCTGTATAGGGGGAAGTGGGAAATCCACTGACCTCGAACCCAGAGATTCATCTGTTTCTGCCTCCTGAGTGCTGGATTAAAGGTGCCATCATTCATGGTATTTTGTTTGGGGTTTTGTTTTGATTTTTGGTAGGGTCTCTGTGTCTTAGACAGACCTCTCAATCCTTCTGTCACAGTCCTAACTACTGGGACCCAGGGGTCAGCCATCATGCCTAATTTAAGGAATTTTGGTTGTTTTAGTAAAAGATTGTATTTATTTTTGTATTTGACCTGGGACATGGCTCAGTGGTGATAGAGTGCATAAAGGCCCTGGGTTGAGAGAGACAGAGAGACTATTACCTGGGGTAGAGGAGTGGGTGAAGATGATAAGAAAGTAGACCTGTGTGTGGAAAGAAACTCAGGTGAAGCCAGGATCCTCAGGGGGATGCCTTCAATCCCAGCACTGGATGTGACCAGTGGACACCTGTCTATCAACCAAGGAGAAAAGCCCCACCAGAAACAACCTTCTCTGGATCTTGTTCTTGGATTTCTGGACTCTAGAATGTGGGGAACGAAATATGTGGGGTTTGGGGGGGGCATTTGAGACAGGATCTTTCTCTGTAGCTTTGGAGGCTGTCCTGGAACTCACTCTGTAGACCAAGCTGGCCTCAAACTCACAGAGATCCACCTGCCTCTGCCTCCCGAGTGCTGGGACTAAAGGCGTGCACCACCACCACCTGGCTAAATGTGCGTTGTCTTAACCACACGTCTACAGAATTTTGTAAAGCGTTCTGTGTTCCGAGAAGAGAAGACCACACATCCAAAGAGACATCAAAGCCCTCACCTCCCCCCTCCATGGCCACCAGGACTCTGCAGCTGTGCCAAGCTACCCTTGTCTCTGCTTGTCCTAGTTTCTTTTCTGCTACAGACACAGGCCATCAGACAGAAGCAATCTAAGGAAAGGTTTGTTTGGGCTTTTGGAAAGGAATCTCCATGGGAAAGCCAGTGCTGTTAAATCTTTTGTAAATCTGATACAAGCCAGGGTTGCCCATGGGAAGTGTTCTTAATTAATGATTGGTTAAATGTGGGAGGATCCAGCCCACTGTGGGTGGTACCACCCCCAGGCAGGTGATCCTGGGTTGTATAAAATTACAAACTAACCAAATATGGAGAGCAAGTTAGTGGTCAGCATTCCTCCGAGGTCTCTGCTTCAGTTCCTGCCTCCAGGTTCCTGTCTTGGCTTCCCTCAGTGGCTGGGATTTGGCTGCATAAACCAAATAGTCTTTCCTCCCCAACTCACCATTGGTCTTTATTACAGCAATAGAAACCCAACAGGCCTCCCCTGCCCGCCTTTTCTTGTAGGAAAAGAATAAGGTTTATTCCCAAGAAAAAGGAAGATGAAAGAGAAGACACAAAGAGCCATCAACCAAGGATGTACACAGTCACCCAAGCAATTTAAGCTCAGACATGCTGATGCTGATGCTTTAAGACAGAGTCTCTGTCCGGTAGCCCCGGGCTGGCTTCGAGCTCCTTACGTAGCCAAAGAAGACCTTGAATTTATGATCCTCCAGCTTCCATCTCTCCGTGCCTTGTTCTATGTGGTGCTGGGGATGAAACATACTAGCTGAGCTGTACCCCAAGCCCTGTGTGGACATTCTTAATTCCATTGACAACTGTAAGGTTAGTTTTGATTGCCGCCTTGACACAGCTAGAGTCTCCTGGGAACAGGAATCCTAACCGAGGGATGGCCCAGATCAGATGGGCCTGTGTCCATGTGTGTAAGGCACTGTGTTGATGGATGGTTGATGTAGGAGGGCCCAGCCTACCCCTTGGCAGGTGGTCTTAGGTTGTGTAAGAAGGAGTGCTGAGTCCACGGCAGGGAACACAAACCACGGAGCAGCCATCTTCCATGGTTCCCACCTCTGCTCCTGCTTGAGTCCCTGCCCTGTTTCCTAAGTGATGGACTGTGACCTGGATGTGTAAGCCAAACACACCCTTTCCTCTCCATGCTGCTTTGAATCACGGCATCTATGAAAGCAACAGGGAAGGAAACTGGGGTAGCAAACTTCTAGTTCACAGATGAGGGAAGGAAAACCCAAAGAGGTCCCCTTGTCCCACACCCCAACCCCCAAGATCCTAAAGCTGGGAAATAATAAAAATCTACTGAGATAATAAACTCTTCCTTTAAAACAAGACTGTGGTGGGGGAAGGGCTGGGAGAGTGGCTGGGAGACACAAGCTCTGACTTCTGCCCCAAGTGCCACCGCAGCACACTTGAGCCTATCTTGGTGCTGACAGTGCAAAGAGTGTCTGGTGCGAGGCCTGGGAATCATGCCTCTGTTCCAGGAAATTCCCCGTGCACCTCCTGAAATGTGCCCACGTTCTCTTTATTTGAGAAATCAGTCCCAAGGTCCCAGTTAAGACTCACAACCCCACTAGGAGTCTCCAAGAGGGCAGGGGACAGCCTGGCTCCCAGATCCCATGTAAAATCCATTCTCTCTGCTTTTTGTCCTAGGGGTCTTGATGAGGATACCCTTGCAGAACCTGGCTTCCAGCTGCTGATTCCTCCCCTTCTTCCTGCTCTTCTTCCTCTTCCTCTCCTTCTAGCTTCTTGGTTTTATGAGACAGGGTGTCTTTGTGTAGCCATGAACTATCTCTGTAGACCAGGCTATCCTCGAACTCAAAGAGATCCACCTATCTAGTTTCCAGCTTCTTGCTGGGCTCAGTTTATTTGAAGTATTAATGGTGCTAGGAAGGAAGGAGGGTAGCTTAAGGAGAAGTGGAACCTGGCATCCACATCCTGCCATCTTCCCAGGGAGGCTGTGAGCCACCAGGACTCCACACTGGGCAGCCCAGAATCTCTGTACCCAGCCCACATGTATATCCAAACATTCTGTTATTGAGCCCCTGATGTCCAAGCATGAGGGTCTCCCACTGTTGCTCGCTTCAGAAAAGCAATCTGGCATAACATCCATTCAAGCTGAATGGATGATAGGGAGGGATTGTTTCTTGCCTCCAACCTAAGCCCTGAGAATTACAACTAAAACTGAAAGATGCTGAGCGCTTTTTTGGATTTTGCTGTGCTGAGACTGGACCCAGGGCATCTTGCATGCTAGGTAAGCACTCTGCTGCTAAGCTACATCCTGCCTCATTTTATTTGTTTTTCAATGGGGGGGGGTCTCTCAGACTCATTTTGAACTCCCTGTGTAGCTGAGGATGACCTTGAATTTCTAATCCTCCTGCCTCCACTTCCCCAGGGCTGGGACTACTGGTGTTACCTGTAGTGCTGCAGATTGAACTCAAGGTCTAATGTAAGCTAGGCAAGCTCCTTGCCCACTGAGCCACAACCCCAACTGCAGGTTCCTCCAGACTCTACTTCAGGCATCATCTTCATTACGTCCTTTTAGTACAACCAGGTCCCAGGGTGCATCCAAATTCAAGGAAAAGGGGCACAGACTCCAGCTCTTGATGGGAGCCAGAAATTCAGTGCAGAAGAGCATGCTGGGAATTTCCACTATCATTCCCGAAGCCGCCAAAGTTGATTCCTATGCCTGGTTGGACTGGTAACACAATATGAGTTATGAAGAAAGCGGGACTCTCAGCTCTGCTTCTGCCATGTTTGAGAGTCTAATCCTAGATCTCTCACAGCTGTGGACAATGCGAAGTTCAATCCGCAGTCTAACCTAAGCCCACTCTTGTCACAATGAACTTGACGCTCGCTTCTCCTATAACTCACAGGGAAGTTCATAGTCCCATCGCATCTGCTGCTCTGCACCTGTCCATCAAGCTGAAGTTCACAGGAGTTGAGTACTTTCTTCAGTGACACACCGCTTACCTGGATAGCAAAGGAACTGAATCATGCCTCGATGCCTGATAGCTTTCATTTCCCTTTCAACACTTAATATGTTGGAAAACACACCTTCATCTCATCGCTGATCTGTGTCCCTGAGCTCTTGGAAAGCAAGAGAAGCTGTAGAAACCAGCAGAGTGCCTCAGTTTCCCTCCGGGTGGTAGGTAGAAGCTGGGCATCCCTCTGATTCCCCGCCCTTCTTCCAGATGCACCTCGGGCATTAACGAGTTAACGTGCCAGAGAACCTGCAGAACCTCACTAGAGATATAATTACAGAGAATCACCACCGGGGCCTTCTGGGAAGGGTTTTGTTAGAAGTAGGTAAATAAACAATGTCCTGTGGTCTCTTCACCCTGTGGGCTGATTAACTCTTGAGGAGAATGTTCCCCAGCCACTGAGGTGAGAGAGCCTCTGCCACCAGCCCAAACCCCCCACATGTTGGGGTTCCAAAGTGTCCCCAGGGCCCCTCCCAGCCTAGAGCCAAGCCTGTCCAGGGAGTACATCCCCTCAAGGTAAGTCCATCTCCCCTGCTGGGAGCCTGGTGAGACCCCATGCAATTGTTAAGAGTTAACCACCCACTACAGAATTCCTGGGTAGAAACCAGCTAGGCAAGCCAGATTTATTGCCTTTTAAAGTCTCCCTTCCATTAGACCTGCTTCCACTGCCTCTATCTCTCATCTCCTTCTCCCTCTTATGTGCTGTAACCCCGAGTTGGGTGTTTTCCCATTAGCCCTGAGGTCTGAGCTGCAGAGACCTTTGCTTAGTCCCGTTTATCTCTGGCTGAGCATCTCTCAACTTCTCCCACAAGCTGCCAATCTCCTCTCCACTTCTGAGAACTGAACAGAGCCTCTGGGGTGCTTGCTAAATTGACCTCTCCAGTGGGTGACTCATCACCCCGGGGACCCAAGTCTGTTCTTTCACTCTAAGCCACTCCCTGCCTCAGATGACCGTCCCACACCCCGGTCCTGGGGCTCCCACAGCCCAGTCACCCTGCTCCCCCATGCAGACATCTCCCCAGCATGACACTGCTCAAGATCAGAGTCTTGACTCTGAGCCCAGGGACCCGCAGGTCCCAGGTGATATGGTCTTCTGACAGAGATAGTCACTGAGGATCTCAGACTGACCAGTCCTTACCCTGTGACTTCTTTGATCTGTGACTTGGGGTAAGTGACTCAACCTGTCTGTTTTTAAATGTCCTGGTCTGTAAAATAAAGACAAACTCCTGCCACGTGTTTGGTGGTGGATGTAAGGCTGGAATGATGTTCAACTGTGAAGTGTCTGACATGGTAACGGTGACAGTGGAGGAACACTTGGGCCAGACATAGTGGCTCATAGCTGTAGTTCCAGGGCTTGGGAGGGGAAGACAAGAGGATCAAGGGTTTAAGGCCAGCTTGGGCTGCATGAGACCTGGGCCAAAAAAAAAAAAAAAAAAAAATTGGGGGTGGAGGATGCTGACAAACCCCTTTAATCCTAGTACTCAGGAGTCAGAGATAGGCAGATCTCTGTGAGTTCAAGACCAACCTGGTCTACATAGTGAGAAGCTGTCTCAAAGCAACAAGCAAAATGAAATGTCACTGTTTGCAGTACCAGGTGGGATCTTTGTGCCTTCCTTCACCCCCCCACCCCCCCACCCCCCCACCCCCACCCCACCCCCCCCCCTGCTCAAGCCACCAGGTCATTTGCCATCTCTTCTGGGACTGCTTTTTTCCTAATATTTCCTTTTTAATTACATGCATGAGTGTGTGAGTCTGCACATGTGAATACAGATGTCCAGCCAGAAGCATCAGAGGCAGAGGCAGGCAGATCTCTGAGTTCAAGGCCCATCTGGTCTACAGAATGAATTCCAGGACAGCCAGGGCTACACAGAGAGACCCTGTCTTGAGAAAACAAAGCAAAACAAAAACAAAAAAAAAGAACATGTTTCTAAAAACAATAGTGACATAAGCCAGACAGAAGGGTCCTAACCTAGAGCGTTAGGGAGAACTCAAGGGAACGGTCTTACAATGATGTAACTCTCCTCAGAAGGAATGTGATGCAGGGTTCCCGCCTAGCTTGCCCGTAGAAGCTGTGAGCCGAGACCCACAGTCACTCAAGCGACAAAGAGGGAGGACCCCTCAGACACCATCCTTTTCCTGTGAAAGACAAAGTGATAAAAAGTGTGGAAGTCGTGATAAAAAGAAGCAAAGAAAGTACATCTTGTAGCTGGGCAGTGATGGCGCACGCCTTTAGTCCCAGCACTCGGGAGGCAGAGGCAGACAGGTCTCTGTGAGTTCCAGGCCAGCCTGGCTTACAGAGCTAGTTCAAGGAAAGGCTCCAAAGCTACAGAGAAACTCTCTTCAAAAACCAAAACCAACCAAACAAAACAGAATAGTAGAAACACAAAGGACAAGTAGCTGTGTGCCTTGCCTCTTACAAACTCGGCTGAAAACCGTTCTGCTGCCTTTTTTGCCCAGCTTTGACTGGCCCGAACAGATCACATAATCAATCTGCAACTCAAAAGTCAGGTGTGGAGTTAGCAAGTTGCCCACCAGGAGCAAGACACAGGAGCATGGATTGGGACAGGTGTGTGTGTGTGTGTGTGTGTGTGTGTGTGGAGCAAGACAGAGGAGCATGGATTGGGACAGGTGTGTGTGTGTGTGTGTGTGTGTGTGTGTAGCAAGACACAGGAGCATGGATTGGGACAGGTGTGTGTGTGTGTGTGTGTGTGTGTGTGTGTGTGTGTGTGTGGAGCAAGACACAGGAGCATGGATTGGGACAGGTGTGTGTGTGTGTGTGTGTGTGTGTGTGTAGCAAGACACAGGAGCATGGATTGGGACAGGTGTGTGTGTGTGTGTGTGTGTGTGTGTGGAGCAAGACACAGGAGCATGGATTGGGACAGGTGTGTGTGTGTGTGTGTGTGTGTGGAGCAAGACACAGGAGCATGGATTGGGACAGGTGTGTGTGTGTGTGTGTGTGTGTGTGGAGCAAGACACAGGAGCATGGATTGGGACAGGTGTGTGTGTGTGTGTGTGTGTGTGTATGTGTGTGTGTGTGTGTGTGTGTGTTGTAACCCTTGTGTATTGTTCTCCTTGTAACCCTATCTGTCCTGGAGCTCACTCTGTAAAGCAGGCTGGCCTCGAACTCAGAGATCTGCTTGCCTCTGTTCCCCAGTGCTGGGATTAAAGGTGTGTGATCTCAGGGCCCAGCCTAATAATTATTATATTTAAAGTTTTCCTCCCAATGGTGCTGAGGTGGTAGATGATGATTCAATCTGAACTTTTAAAAATGAGAAAGAATGGCAATCCCACACGAGTTCTCAGGCTGCCTGAGTGTGTGTGAGCGCACTCTTGTGTCCTCCTCCCCATTTCAGTCCTTGGCGAATGAGCTGGGCCCCTTAAATGTGTCTTTCGGCACCCCCAGAAGAGCAGCTTATGTAACAGCTACTGGGACTGACACAATCCATTCTCTTGCTTCATCTCATAAACTCTTTGCATATCCACGATTTCTTCCAGCCTGGAGATGAGGAGACCCTCCACCTTCTGCCAATGTCAATTAATTGCGCTCCCAAAAGGTGTCTCTCATTGTCATAACCACCACTTAAGAATGGCAGTTTCAGCTGGGCGTTGGTGGTGCATGCCTTTAATCCAAGCACTTGGGAGGCAGAGGCAGACAGATCTTGGTGAGTTCGAGGCCAGCCTGGTCTATAGAGCTAGTTCCAGGACAGGCTTCAAAGCTATACAGAGAATCCCTGTCTCGAAAAACAAAACAAAGAAACAAAAGAATAACAGTTTCTAAATCCCCTACAGTTTCAAGCAAGCCAAGGGTTCTCTCCAAGACCCACTCCCACCCAGAGGGAGAGCTGGGAGCTTTGGCCTCCGTTGCTGGGTGCTGAGCCCTGGGAGAGTGTTTGGCTGGCTTTGCTCACTCTATGAGAATAGATGAGTCTGAAGCTGGCTATTTTCACTTTGAATCCTGCCAGCTTGTCCTTCTGCCTTGACCATGAAATTCCAATCAATAAGCCTAAGGGATGTGCTGGTCTTTTAGAATTCTTGCACAGGTGGGGAGACGACTATCCTCAGAGCTGGTGGGTTCAGAAGCACAATTGAATCCTCTGTGTCTCTGTCACAGGCATCACCTCCCGGGCCCTTCTTGCCTGGAAACATTCCTGGCAGTCCCTGGCTTTCCCTCTGTCGAGAGAAGCATCCATCTTAAGGCTAATCAGCCAGAAAAACCTGTTTTCCAGCTGAACCTCACTATTTTCCACCAAGACACAGAAAGAGTGGCACTTGAGTGGTTTGAATAACCACGAACCCACCCCCTTCCCCTGGGAGCCAGGAGTAAGTATAGCCTTGTATTCTTCCTCTATCACCGAGACACTGCACATCAGACTAGACGCCTCGAGTCTCCTCTGCTCAGGGAGAAACAGGGTAGGAAATATATGTGGTGAACAAGCCAGAGGAGCCAGGCTGGCCCAGCAGGAGTAGAAACCTGCAAGCAGAAAGTCCTTGCAGTTAGCTCTTTTTGTCAGTCTTTCTGAATGAATGGGAAAGGAAGATTTACTGCCAGGCTCAGCCCGAAGTATTTTACAGCCATTTCCAATGGATTTGAGACAGTATGGTAGCCTGTGCTGGCCACGGAGGGGTCATAGAAGGCTCGTTTTTTTATTTTATTTTATTTTAAGAGACCCATCCAGCATCGTGGATACAGTAAAGTGGTGTTCTTGGCCAGAGAAGAAGGATTGGGCTGGAACCTTTGGAGGCCAACACTATTAAACACGTGGCCAAATTGCTGAGGGTTTTAAGATGTAAGATGTTCTCAGTAGCTCTTGGTCAGCCCAGCCCTTTCTGTCCATTTAGCAAGATCTGTTTTCAGTGCCTGCAGGAGTCTGGATTGATGGGGTACCACATTTATTATTGATGAAGATGGAGGGGGAGAAAAAACTAGCTCAAATCTGAGTATCACCGCGTCGTTACTGTTTATGCAGTAAATATTTGTAATTAGCTCTAGCAGCTGCTTGCTAGCTACCATCACCCTCTAGACTGCCCGCTTTCTCTAACTTGGTCTCTTTTAAAAATAAAGCTGCTGCCTGTGGGGCATGGTGGCTCATATGTGTCTGTAATCCCAAAGTCGGGGGAGGAAAAGGCAGGAGGATTACCGTGGGTTCAAAGCCAGCTAGGGATGCAGAATGAGACCAACCTGTAACTGCCTAAAGAAAAAGGAGAGGAGGAGGAGGAGAGGAGGAGGAAAGAAAAATAAGAAAGGAGAGAAAAACAGGAGAGAACACCACTTTGATTATTGAGTCAAAATAAACAATGTAAATGACTGGGTAGTGGTGGCCCACTCTTGTATCCCAGCACACAAGGCAGAGCCACTCAGATCTCTTTGAGTTCAAGATCAACCTGGCCTACAAAGGGAAACCCTGTTTTTGTTTTGTTGCCTTTAAATAATAACAAGCGATAAATAATAATAAGTAGTGGAGAGCAAGTGAGAAAAGGCATCAAACATTGACTGACAGGCACATGCATGTGCACACACACCCACACTGACAAGTTTGTGTACTTCAGTACGACACATCACACCCAACTCGATAAAAAAAGGTACAGTGGCCAACACCTTTAATCCCAGCACTCAAGGAGACAGAGGCAGGCGGAGCTATATGAGTTCAAGGACAGTCTGGTCTACATAGCAAGTTGTAGGACGGCCAAAGCTATGTGGAGAGACGTTGTGCCAAAAACCCAAACAAGCAGAAACAAGAAAGGAATCAATTAAAAAAATATATATATATATATATATATATATATATATATATATATATATATATATACCGGTTGACATGATAAAAATGCTTCAGATAACCAAAGAGAATGGTTCAGCTTTGTAGCTCAGTAAATTGATGGCCCAGCACATCGACGGGCCCCAGGCCCTGTCCCCAGCACAGCTAACTAACGAAAACAAAAGGAGGAAGTGACAAATGTCCCCATGTCCTGAGGTCTGCCTTCATCCCACGTAGGTCTAGATGAGCTGGGGTAGTTAGAATGGGTGGGGCCACCCCCGTCTGAGAAGTTGGTGCAGTCTTCTTCCTGGGTGAGCGCCGCATTTTCTTTCTGCTGTATAAACAGGCCATTAATACCTTTCCAGAGGTGTAGGCACACCTCCCCTGCAGAAAGCAAGCCCCTGCCAGATCCCCCAGCTTTAATTCTGCTGTTAACACTCCTGGGGCACAGGCATAAGGAGTAAATCCCCTTCTTCGGGAGGCAGAGCTGCGGGCAATGTGGTTTGTTTAAAGTCTCTGGCTGAGCCATTGCTGGAGACTACCGTTTGCTCTCAGGGAGTGGGGACTAGAAAATTAAAGTGAACAGAAGAAGAATGTCCCCCTTCCCTAGGGCAGTTTCCGGTTTGTAAATATCATCACTTCGGATCCCCCAAATGGACAGAGGTAGGGGGGCTGGGGCAGGGAGTCTGCCTTTGATTTTTGCAGGACCTGTGAAGGGCAGAGGGGGAGGGACAAGGACACAGCCTTATAGAACTACAGGGATTGTTTGCATAGTGTCCCACACCCCCACCGGTCTCTAGAGTTAGAACCTGATAGTGAGGTCCTCACCAACCCCACACACTTTATGGGCAGGCAAGATACCTGGAGATTATATATGCCTATTTATATATGTATTGGTTCATTAAAAAAAAAAAAAAAAAATTCAACCGGCAGTGGTAGCACTCAGGCGGTAGGGGTAGGCGGATTTTGAGGCCAGCCTGGTCTACACAGCAATGTTCCAGGACAGGCTCCAAAGCTACACAGAGAAACCCTGTCTCAGAAAAAACAAAGGGAAAAAGCCAAAAGCAAACAAACAAACAAAAAACCTATTCTATTTGTTTGTTTGTTGAGACAGAGTTTCTCTGTTTTGCATTGGAGCCTGTCCTGGTAACTCTCTCTGCAGACCAGGCTGGCCTTGAACTCACACAGATCCTCCTCCCGAGTTCTGGAAGCAAAGGTGTGTGCCACCAGCACTTAGCTTAATTCTTTTTCTTAAAGATGTATGTAATGCGCATGAATGTTTTGCTTACATTCTATGTATCTTGGGTGTTCTTGAAGCCTGAAGAGGCCAGAAGAGGGTGCCAGGTCCCTCAGAGCCATTTTACAGAGAAGTGTGAGCCACCAGGTTGTGGGGGCTCCTCTGGAAGAGCAGCCAGTGGTTTGGTTTCCTCTTGTTTGTTTCTGGTTTTTCAAGACAGGGTTTCTCTGCCTAACAGCCTGGCTGTCCTGGATCTCACTTTGTAGACCAGGCTGACCTCAAACTCACTGAGATCTGCCTGCCTTGGACTCCCAAATGCTGGAATTAAAGGTGTGTGATACCACTTCCCAGCTGCAGCCATTGTTTTTAAAGGCTGAGCCAACTCTGCAACCCCTTCTTTTGTTTTCTGAAAGTAAGTCTCTCACATGGTCCAGGCTGGCCTCGAACTTGCTATGTAGTTAAAGCCAGCCTTGACCTTCTCTGGCCCTCCTGCCTGCAAGCCCCAAGGGCTGGGATTACAGGACTGTACCTTTGTGCTGTTCTGGGGTTTTAGATACAGTCTCACTATGTGGACCAGGTTGGTGAGTGACTTGATCATTTACAGACAACAGGAGCACAGCAAAGTGACACTTAGGGATACAAATGACCACAGACTTTAGCTCTTGGAATCTGAGGCTTTTGTTTGTTTGTTTCATTTTTGTTGTTGTTCTGTTTTCAAATTTCAATTTAAAGCTGGGCAGTGGTGGTGAACGCCTTTAGTCCCAGCACTCGGGAGGCAGAGGCAGGCGGATCTCTGTGAGTTTGAGGCCAGCCTGGTCTATAGAGTGAGTTCCAGGACAGGCTCCAAAGCTACACAGAGACACCCTGTCTTGAGAAAACAAAACAAAACAAATTTCAATTTAAAAAGAGAAAAGAGGGAAGGATATTTGGGGAAAGTAGCTCGGGCAGAGCGCTTATTGGCTTCAGCACAGGGCAGAAGGGTTGGGGGAGGTGGGTGGAGGCAGATGGCCCCAGAAGGAGACACAGTGTGGATGCCTTATCTGGCATCAGGCGGGGACTGACCTAGTGACAGAAGTAATGGAGACACTGGTGGGAGGGGGGGGGAGTGGATGCTACTGGGGTATTTCATCCGGTTACACAATTGTCATTGTCCAGGTGGCCTGTGATTCCTGTGGCTATGTTGGTTCCTTCAAAGCACTGTCCTCCTCTTCTGAAGATGCTCACTGAAAGATCTCAGATAAAATGATACCTGTGTGACTTTACATCATAGCAACCCATCAGGAACAGATAACAATGAGGCAAGATCAGCCATGGGGTGCTTTGGTAATTTTAATGGCGAATGGTAGGTATATAGGAGTTCATTCTCCTGATCACTCTACTTTCTTCAAGTTGTAAACACTGAATTAAAAAAGAGAGAGAGGAAGCCAAGTTGGGGGGGCGGGGCAGAGGCAAGTGGATCTCATATGAGTTTGAGGCCAGCCTGGTCTACAGAGGGAGTTCCAAGACAGGCTCCAAAAAAGGGTTACACAGCAAAACTCTGCCTTGAAAAGACAAAAAGAAAGTGAGAAAGAGAGGAAGGAAGGAAGGAAGGAAGGAAGGAAGGAAGGAAGAAAGGAAGGAAGGAAGAAATTGGAGCTGGAGAGATGGCTCAGTGGTTAAGAACACTTGCTGCTCTTCCAGAGGACCCAGGTTCAATTCCCAGCACCCACAGGGCAGCTCATAACTACCTGAAACTCCAGTTCTAGAGGATCCAACATCCTCACTCAGACATGAATGCAGACAAAACACCAAAGTACATAAAACAAAATTTAAAAAATAAGGAAAGAAAGAGAGGCAAAGAAAGAAAGGAAGGAAGGAAGGAAGGAAGGAAGGAAGGAAGGAAGAAAACCAGCCTAAAGGCTACGGAGATGGCTTTGTGCTTGCCACACTAAGCATGGAGACCTGAGCTTGACCCCAGAACCTCTATAAAAAGGGCTTGATAACACCTGCCTGTAACCCCAACACTGGGGAAGGGCAGAGGCTGAGGAGTCCCTGAGGCTCACTAGCTAGCCAGTCTAGCAAAATCTGTGAGCTACAGGTTTAGAGAGAGACCCTGTCTCAAACAAACAAACAGAAAAATTAAATGGGGCAGAAGGCTAAGTCTGAGGACTGAGTTTGATTCCTGGGACCATCCCTCACAGTGAAAGGAGAGATCTGGCTCCCACGAGTTGTCCCCTGACCTACACACACACACACACACACACACACACACACACACACACACACAAATAGATGAGGGAGTTTAAAAGAAAAAAGAGAAGGTGCAAAGAAACTGAGGAGGGTCCCAATGTTGACTTGGGCCTCCATGAACAAAAGACAAATGTTCACCTGAGCACACATTCACAGTGGGTTGGGCACGTTGAGGAGGCTGCGGCAAGATGATCTGCATTTGAGGCCAGCCTGGGCTACATACTGAGACCCTGGCTTAGAAAAAAAAGGGGGGGATGGGGTAGAGAAGAGAGGAGTGAGTAGTGGAAAGAAAAGGCAGGAAGGGAAGGGGGCAGGAGAGGGGAAGGGAGAGCGAGAAAAGAGGTGGAGGATGTTTGGGGTGTGACTCAGTGGTAGAGAATTTATCCTTCCACACCCGGCCCTGGTTCCGTCTCCATCGTGGAAATAGGAGAATGAAACCAGGGCCAGCAGGGAGCAGCTTTTCCTGGGGTGCTGTCATCCACCTTCAGCCCCCTGGGGCTGCCAGCTAACCCCAGAGCCCTGCTCACTTCCTGTGGGTGCTCTCACACTTTCCCTCTTTCTGACTTCTAGTGATCCCTTAAACCAGCCTCCCAAGGCCCTCGGGAGCTGCTCCCCCAGTTTAAACTGCCACCTCTCTTTTAGTGGTAAGATTGCTGTCCCGGGGCCATTTGCAACCCTCTGTACAGAAAAGGCATTTGGCTAAGTACCGAGTTTGGCTGTGGAGAAGGCTTAGCCAGACCCTAGTCTTTGTGAAGGGATTATCCTGAGCTAAGGCAAAACTTGTCTGCAGATCCTTTGGGGCAAAAAAAGCTCTGAAAAGGTGTTTGGTTGGGGAGGGGAAGCTAAATTAGCCTCGTATAAAGACAGAAAATCAAAGATTCAGAAGGGACTCACAGAACTCACTCCAGGGGTGCAGCTGGGGGAGCAATTTTTATGTTATGTTATCTTTTGCTTTAGAGGCAGAGTCTTAACCGTGCAGCCCCAGGCTGGTCTCAAACTGGCCATCCTCCTGCCTCAGCCTCTTGTAAATGTGCACTACCATGTTGGCCGAATCTAAAGTTTTGTTTTGACTCTGTGTGCGCCCAGGCTCACATGCATGTGAGCTCTTGTGCTTAAGGAGGCCAGCAGCATGGAGATCCCCCTGAGCTGAGGTGACAGTTGGTTGTGGGCCACCTGTTGTGGACGCTAGGAAGTGAACCTAGGTCTTCTGCAAGAACAGCAAGTGCTCTGGACGACAGCCATCTCTGGCTCCCAGTTCTGTTCATTTGGGTTTGTTTGAGACTAGGTTTCACATAGCCCAGGCTAGGCTTGAACTTGATGTGTAGCTGAGGATGCCTTCCTGCTTCTGAGTTCTGGGGTTACAGGTGTGACCACCATAGCCAATTTATGTGGCTCTGGGGATGGAACCAGGACGTCCTGACTACTCGGCTTGCTCTCTACGAACTGAGCTACACCTCCAGCCCAGTTCCCGTTTCATTTGTAGATGTCTGGACATATTGTATTATTCCCAGTGCTGGGTGAGGTTATAAATGCATCTATACCCCTAGCCCTATATTTTTTCCATTTTTTTTTTTTTTTTTTTTTTTTTTTTTGCTTTTTGGGGGGGATTGTGTATGTACTTTTGTTTGTTTGGGGCCAATACAGTGTGTATTCTATACTTCTTTTTCTATTTTCTTTTCTTTTGTTAAGATTTATTTTTAGCCTTTAATTCTAGCATTTGGGAATCCAAGGCAGGTAGATCTCAGTGAGTTCGAGGCCAGCCAGGACTATTTTACAGAGAAACCTTGTCTCAAAAATAACTTTTTTTTTTTCTTTTTTGCTGGGTGGCAGTGGCACATGCCTTTACTCCCAGGAGGCAGATCTCTGTGAGTTCAAGGCCAGCCCAGTCTATAGATTGAGTTCCAGGACATCCAAAGCTACATAGAGAAACCTTGTCTTGAAAAATACTTATTTTTAATGATTATTTATTTCATGTATGTGCATTGATGTTTTGCTGGCGTGTATGTCTCGGTGAGGGTATTGAATCCCCTGGAGCTGGAGTTAGAGATAGGTGTGAGCTGCCATATGGGGGTGTGTGGGGCCCTCTGAAAGAGCAGACTGTGCTCTAACCACTGGGCAATCTCTCCAGCCCCTAATTTTATTACTTTCAACTATGTGTGTGTGTCTGCATGTGAGCATTTTTGTGGGAGTCTGATGTCTGGACGTATCAGATCCCCCTGGAGCCTGAGTTACAGGTAATTACGTGTCACTCGGTACAGGTGCAGGTAACCAAACCCAGGGCCTCTGAAAGAGCGGTAAACACCCTAAACCACCGAGCCATCTCTCTAGCCCGTTTCTATCTCTATAATCACTCTCTGGGTCTTTCTCTATCTCTCTCAAAGGAATCCCCTTCCCCCAGCATATAATAAAACCCTCTCTACCAGAATCCTGTGACCTCAAAAACTGTAGGCGAGCCAGAGATAAGGTGCCCCTTTCTCTCCTTGCCCTGGAGTCAGTGCCCCTATTGGTTTTTGAGTCTCGTGGTTTGATATCAAGGCCAATTGTTGCCTTTCGTGCTCCCTCCATCCCTGTCTACCCATATCTTCTCCTTCCCCTCGGGGTAAGAAGGAGCCAGCTGTCAGATCCATCCAGGAAAGAGAACTCTGGAATGAAGGGCCATTCATCAGGCCTGGACTGTCCCTGGGAAGCAGGGCCGGCAGCTATGAGCCTTCAGTGACTGAGGGATTCCAGACTCCTGGGTCCTGAGGGCCTCCTGTCTCCCAGTGCAGCTGTGTGGGGCGATCCACCCTGCTCCGGGAGGCACTCGCTCCTGCTGCCCAGCTCTTACTCAACAACAGGGGCCTTTTAATCCCCGCCCAATCGGGTGGGTTATTGCAGTTTCTTAGGAGTAAGAGCTATGGCCTCTGGGGCTAAGAACTGGGAGCTGTGAAGGATGAGAGAGGATGATGGAAGGCAGGATGCAGGGAGCAGGAGAGAGACAGAGACAGAGAATGAGAGCCCCTGGAGAGAAGGGCAGAAGACAGCAGACTCCACACAGAGAGACAGAAAGAGAACATTAGACATCCAGGAGTCTAGGAGAGACCTGGGGTCAGGACAGAGAGAGGAGAGGGATGGAGACAACGAAGAAAGAGATAGAGAGGCAGGTCAACCAAGGAAGGCAGCGGGAAGGAAGAAACAGGCCAGGCCAGGGGCAGGGAGCAAAGGAGCAGCAGGACGCTGGCCCCATACTCAGATGTAGATTTAAGGTTATATAGGAGGGTGGGAACCCCTCCAGGAAAGCACAGTTGAGCTGCCCAAACCAACACATTCCCAAAGCAGCCTCCAGCCTTGGGAGACCTGGCTTCCCAAAGCCATCAAGAGCATCTAATGCCAGCAACTTAGAAAGGGGCTGCTGTGGGTTGGCCCTGGACTCAGGAAGGACTTCCAGGTATCTCCAAGTTGGTCTTTGGGGTAGAGGGTCAGGGATTACATGGCATGTGCTTGGGCAGGAGTGCCAGTCTCCCTTTGTGGGTGACCACACCCTGAAATTGCTCTCTTCCTCTGAGCAGAGAGTACTTCTGGGGCCACTTTGATAGCTCAGAAGAGGGCTCTCCCCTAGTTTTCTCCCAGAGTGCACTTGGCCAGTTGGAGAGGGGATGGCCAACTCCCCACAGGCTCCTTTTAGAGTGATGGGGTAAAATGGTGGGCAGCCAGCTCTTGTCTCATTCTAACGACTTCTGTACCTAAGAAAGCATTTTGTGATTTAAAGTATTTATTTATTCATTGGTGTGTGTGTGTGTGTGTGTGTGTGTGTGTGTGGTGTGGGGGCAGGGTACCACAGCACACCTGTGGAGGTCAGAGATACCTTTGTGTATTAAGTCCTCTCCTTCTGCATTTACATGGGTCCTAGGGATTGAACTCAAGTCTTCTGGCTTGTGTTGCAAGCCCCTTTATCTGCTGAGCCATCTCATAGGCCCAAGGAAGTTATTCTATTTATTTAATTTTTAAAATTACATTGTTCATTTTTGTGCATACGTGTGCGCATGTAGGATAACCTTTAGGGGTCCATTCTCTCCTTCCACTGCATGAGTCCCAGGGAAGGGACACGAGTCATCAGGTTTGGCTGCCACTGTCTTTCCCTGGACCCCAAGAAAAGGATTTTAAATGAGGCATTTTAATGGTAGCAAATTAAAGGATCCCTTCATTGCTTCTCCCCCCCCCTTCTCTTTCTCTCCCAAATACTTGTGTTTGTTTTGCTTTAATAAACAGTTGATAGTTTGTTTTAAAAGCACATGGAGGGAGGGGTGCCTACAGGGCAGGCAGATGAGCACTAGGTGTGTGTGTGTGTGTGTGTGTGTGTGTGTGTGCAGATCATAAACAAGGACCTGCTTCAGGTACAGACAGCTGGGCGGGGACGGGGAGGAATGTGAGGGCAGATTTACACCTGTCCTCACAGCTACTATGATGATGCTTACGGCCCTCCAGAAATGACCCTTGGTGCCGACTTGTCTGGAAGCCATCAGCGGGAGTTTTGAAGCAAGAATCTTCAAGTGGGCAGGAGGGTAAGCTTAGCCCAGCCCCCATGTCCTCCCTGTGCCTGCCTGCCTCCCCCAGGAGGGTCCCCAGAGCCGAGCCTCCCACTCACTATACAGGCAGATTAGCTGCCTACCCAGCTCTCTCCTATCAGCACGGACTCCCAGCTGCACCAAGGGCTGGGCTCTATGTAGAGCTAGCAGCCAGCTACTGGACACTCTTCTATTTCCCCAGGAGCTGGGTCTGGCCCCACTCCAGCCATCGGCCACCCTGGCCTACTGTCCAGACAAATGAGTGGCTGACAATACCCAGATGTCCCTGGAATCCTGCCCCTGGTCCCCACACACTGCTGGCCTGCAGGAGCTGAAGCCTGAGCAGCACTACCCTGCCTGAAACTTGTTGCCACCTCTCAGAGGCTGTTGAAAGCCCCACTCAGCAAAGCCCTTCAGGATGGGGACCCTGGAGCCAGGGCACTCAAAAGGGATGTTTGACACCTGCACTGGGGACTCTGAGTCCCCGACTCTCTGCCCCAGGCCCCATAGAGGTCTAGGACAGCTGAGAGGGGGCAGATTACAAACTGTCCAGATACCAGAGAGGACACAGCAGGAGACCTAATACTTGGCTGGGATCGGAGAAGGATGCTGGCCCAACCTCCATTGACTCATTGGTGAGATGAGAGGTCGGTGGGAGGACTATAATGTACATTCCATGGAGGTCTCATTTGCTCAGCACATTAAAAGAAAAAAAAAAAAAAAGATTTCCTTTTTAAGTGTGTGTCTATGTGTATGCTGCATGTATGGGTGGCCATAGAAGCCAGGGAGGGAATAAGATCCCTTAGAGCTGAATATACACGGAAGCAGCTATGCACTGGTCTGTGTATGTGCTGCTGTCCCAGCTTAGTTCCCTGGAAGAGCAGCTAGTGCTCTTAACCACTGAGCCGTCCCCCCAGCCTCTGCACATATTTAAATAACCAACTCCCTTTATCAAAGAACATAGTTGACAATGAAAGTGTTGGGCAATTCTCCCTGGATATTGTGGCAAGGTGGTTTCCAAGACTCTGTACAGATACCAAAGTCTCCAAGATCCTCTTATGAACTGAAATTGGTATTTGGATGCTAGGATGGAACCCAGGGTCTTTCGGATGCCTCCCTGCCTTTTCTAGACACGGACAACATGGGCAGACATGGAAACCTCTGTGGATGCTTCCTCAGAACAATAAGTGGATTTATTTATGTAATAGGTCCTACTAAGAGGGCCTTACTCTGTAGCCTAGGCCCACCTAAAGCGTGAGATCTTTCTGCCTCTGCCTCCCACATCCTGGGATGACAGGCATCCAGCACCAAGCTGCTGGCTAGAATTAAGACATTGCAAGATGGTGTTCAATCAGAGAAATATCAAAATGTAATGGGAAGTTGGGCATAAAGGACTGTGAGTTTGAAGCCAGTCTGAGCCACATAGAAAATTCCAGACCATCCTGAGTTAAAGAGCCAGAACCCTATCTCTGTCCCTCTGTCTCTTTCTCTCTCTCTCTCTCTCTCTCTCTCTCTCTCTCTCTCTCTCTCTCTCTCTCTCTCTCTCTCACACACACACACACACACACACACACACAAACACACACACACACACTCACACACTTTCTACACACAAACACGTCACCATACATGGCAGAGTCTTCCCTGACCTCATGTGTTGGGAGTACAGCAAAAATGTAATACAAAATTACTTCCAAGTAGGCTGATGTAGGAGGGCCATGAGTTCAGCATCTGTCAGTCTGGGCTACATAATGAATTCATTCTAACATGAGCCCTACCATGAGGCTGTGTCTCAAAATACTAATAATTTTTAAAAAAGCAAAAACCAAACCTACCTGAATTACCTTTGGGCTGTACAGAATGTGAATAAATTGCATTTCTAGACCTGGGTTCCATCCACAAAATATCTCATCATTACATAAAATCAGATGTCCTAAAATCTAACAAAGAGGAAGAGAAAGAAAAGAGGATAGGAAAGAAGGCAAGCAAGGCAATCCTAGCTGTGTAACATGCCCAAGAGCTGAGGGCGTTGCCCAGTCAGTAGAATGCCTGCTTAGTGTGCATAAAGAAAGCTCTGGTTTCACCTCCCGTACCACATAAATGGGCCTGTAATCCCAGCACTTTGAGTTCAAGGTCATTTTCAGCTCCATGTGAAGTTCCATGTCAGCCTGAGAAACGTAAGACCCTGTATCAAAATAACAGCAAAACCCAATACGAAATTACTGAACACTCTAACCGCATGCCCCAAGCCAATTTTGTGATCCAAGATGCCTTTGCTATGTCGCCTGGAACAGGACCTCCTAGTTCCAGTTTGGAAAGGCCACTGAGGCTTATGGAGGAAGGATAATGCACTCATTTTGAAGTCCTGGGCTCCACACCCCACACTCTCTGAAGAATCTTGTTAGACCCCACAGGCTGGGTCTATAATAGCATCAACTGCAGCTGGCAAGCATACAGAGTGAGCCCTGCCAGCTAATGGCCACAAGAAGTTGTGGGTCCCACCTATGGGGCACTAGAGTCACAGAAGTTGTTGAGTACCATTCTAGATGTGGAAAAGGCAAAGTGTCCAGTGTGTTCCTGGACAGGAGGAAAGTGGAGAAGCAAGTCTAAGTGTCTGGGAAGCAACCTGTAGAGGCTCCAATCATGAGACCCACGCATGCACTTCAGCCCTGCCACCAGCCAGCCCGGTCACACTCATTCCCCCTTCCTCAACCCTTTCCTTTTCCAAAGGAGCAGAGAAATGGAGGCTCCAAGCCCAGCAGAAGCCTGCAGCCTGCAGAGCCTTTGGGGGAACTAAGATCCAGTCTGGAGCCTGCAGAGAGAGGCAGCTAAACCGTGTGCCTCACAGGTGCCTTGGAGCAGTGAGCCAAACCAACAGAGGAAGAAAACGACCTGGTTTAGGCTGCAGTGTGAGGCCAGGGATGCTTCTGCCACCAGGATGGGAGATGGGTAACTAAGAATACGCTAGGAGACAGAGGAAGGGCAGGAAGCAAGCTACCTGGATGCCCAAAGGAAGTGGCAGGGCCTCTGACCTTGGATTTTGAATCTGAAATGGTGCATTTGGGGAAAAGAGAGTTGGAAAGACAATCACGTGGGTGACAGACTTAAGAGAGGGGAGGGAGGGAGCCTGAGAGAGTAGGTCCTTAGCTAGCTAGAGGAGTTAAGGCAATGCTGGGGACACTCTTCCTGGCCCTAAACATTTGGTATCAGACTAAGGCAGGGGTACACTGGTGTCTTAAATCCCTGATGAAACCAGTGCCAGGAGAAAGGGCATAGGTACATGGTGGGACACGCAGCCGTTCCTCCCCTTTGCTGTGTGACTCCAGGAAAATGATCTCACTTCTCTGAGAGCAAGGGGGAATCTGCTTTCAGACTGGAATACCTAGATTGTCCCTGACGTTGTTTGAGGGGCTTGTCAAATCGAGATCCTGTAGGCCTTTGGTAAATAGGCTGCATTGTGCATAGGTCTTAAAGTCTTAACAGGGAGGACACAGGCCAGTGTAATTAAGCACCTTCACAATCTTTCATTATCTCAGAGGGCTGTGGAGTCTCGGATTTGTATCTCAGATCCAAGATGTCTCAAGAAGGAAGATCCCCATTCAGGGACACACGGCAGGCTCTGGCAGCTAAAGTTGGAGGAAGAGGGGACAGTTAGGGATTTCGGACCATCCCCAGCGTTCGTCTCCGATCTCGAAGCCACAGGTGTCTCCGGGCTAAGGCTGGGTCTGAGGGAGTTGTATGGAAAGGAAAGCAGGGGAAGAAGATAATCCCGATGGCGTCCAGGGAACTGGAGAGAACCAGGAAGGACAGAGGTGGCGATGCCCAAGATCACAGAAGAAGAAAGAAGCCAGGGAAGAAACAGACCGAAACAGACAGACGGAACAGACAGACGGAAGGTGGAGTGCTGCGCGCAGGGCGCCGGGCCCAGGCGTCCAAGCCAAGTTTCCCGCCGAGACCCACCCGGCCCAAGACCAGCTCCCCACCGACCCATTGACCCATTCAGCTTGCACAAAACCAGCGCCCCAGGAGTCCTGCTCAGACCGCTGGGGCTTGATTCATTTCTTGACTAATTATCTGAAGCTCCGTAGTCCCTTCTTTCAGGGCTCAATTAATTCGCCGCGGGCGGTGGGGAGAGTCTGGGCAGAGGAGGCGCCGCCTGTATCCCCTTTGTGAAGGGTTGTCTGGGCTATATCGATCGCGCGACACACACACACACACACACACACACACACACACACACTTTTCTTTCCATTACTTGGAAGATCTCCATTTCCAAAATTTAGGATTTGTTCTTCTGCCAGGTGCCTGACCCCCACCAATTCCATCGCCGATTTGGGTGATACACAAAGCTAGTGAGATGGGACTAGGGTGTAGTTTCATTGATAGAGTGCTTGCCTAACATGCGGGGAAGGGGGGTTTGATCTCCAGAACTGGGGAGATGGAGTGGCGGCAGAGGAATCCGAAGTTCAAGGTCTCTGCATAGTGAATGGTCCTGAGGCCACTGGAGGAATGCCCAGTTGTTATCAACTAAGCAAAAGCCATTGAGAAGGGGAAGGGGGGGTGGCTGGAAAGAGATTGGCTGTGCAACTCTGGGCTGGGATTTATCTAGGTGGCCTACTATGTCCATTTGGTCACCTGGGACAAATGAACATCACTGTGAAGGCATCTGCCTCCTCCAATGACCTACAAATGTGTCAGGGGTATGAGACCATCCCCGTCCCCATGAAGATTGCTCAAATAGTTGTCACTTGCAAACTGTCACTTCCAGGGTGAGCAACTAGGCGCTGAGATGCCAAGAGATGGTCCAGGGTCTGAGAGTTGAAATGGGAGTATACCGGGATGCTTGGAAGGCCTCAGGACTGGGTGGTACATTGAAGCCCTTTGCCCGGGGTGGAAGCGGGGCGTGTGATTTCCCACCATCGGCTGCCTGAAGGCTCGCCAGAATGGGACTAAACATTTCGGCTACCCGGGGAGCTAGACTTGAAAAGCCACCCTTTGGGTGGAATTCAGCAGGCAGCCAGAGGAAGATCTATCAGTTTCTCAGTGGAGCGAGAAGGTCCCAGTCTATTAGGTTGACCTCACAGTGGGGTGGTCCTGTCTCCTTCATCCATCATCTTAACGAAGTCTAGGACAAAAAATATAGACAAAGGAAGTCAAAATGCCTTCCTTCCCAAAGCTGTTGGGAAGTGGCCATCATCCTGCTCAGCCACCATGTCTTCCCTAACCACCATATTCACTCTTTATTCATTCATTTTTGAAAATATATTTTCATCTGTTCTCAAAAACAAAAATTAAAGAAAAATTTGATTATCAACAAATTTTGGTGTTAAAGGTTGCTCTAAGGCATTGGAGCATGGGTGGGGAGTGGGGAGAGGGGTATGGGAACCCCTTTACTGTGGAGTGAGCCTTCTTAGACATCTAGAAGAAGGTCTCAATCCACTTAAGAAAAGCGCACGCGCTGGATGTACGATTTGCAAGGGCATTTAGAGCTCCAATCTGGGGACAAGCAGCTCTGGGAAAGTCTGAACTGTGGCATTTACTCGTGCCTTGTACCCGCTAGGGACCTACCTGGCTGTTGGACACAGTTTCCAAAGTTCCCAGAAGCTACCTTCCCCAGGAGTGAAAAACGCCCAGCCCTCCCACTGCAGTCTAGTGTCCCCTTTCTTAAGACCTTGGATGGAAAGTGCCCTCCCACCTCCATGCTTCTTAATTTTCTTTACCTTCAAAATGGGCTAAAATGTATTTTTTTTTTTTTTTTTTTGGCCCCAACAGACAAAGCTCAGGATAGTATTCTCCATAGGAACCCTTGCTTCAGAGAACTTCCAGAACAACGATGTGCAGTGCAATGTCTGGAACTTAAGACTCTGCTCACTTGTGGAATGCTCAATGGGGTTTTCCATCCCACAATACCAAGCTTACTCATTTCTCTTTACCACCTTAGAATCGGTCTGCTTTCTCTCGTCTTGTTTTGCATATCAGAATCCATTTGGAGAGGCATGTAACACTTTAGCACTATTAATACTAATTCCCTTAAAGTTCATTTGGGAGCTAGACATCTTCCTTTTGCTGTTTTCGTTGCTGATGCTGCTGTTTATTTATTTATTTTTGAGAGTGGGTCTTGCTCTGTATCGAAGCAGGCTTTCAACTTGCTGTAATCCTCCTGCCTCAGCAACATGTAGCACCACAAGCAACTCAAAGGAGAATTCCCCTTTAGCCCCCCCCCCAACTTTCTCCTTTGACCTCCATCCCAGCACCAAATGGCCACTTACTAAATACTTAAGGAGTGCCAATTCTGAGACCCTGTTCCGATGGAACCATTGAAATAGGAAAGCCAGGTCTCCACCCAGACCACAGGAACCTGGGAGCTGCTGGTAGTGAGGATGGGTTGGCTCTCCCTGCTATCTGAGTTCCATTTGACTTCAAGTCCAAGAGAGTCCTAGATGCTGGCTGGCTGCTCAAAAAGTCTTCCCAGTGTGGTAGAGCAAGCTTCCCTTTTCCAGTGAAGCAGCACGGTTTTGTAACAGGGTCTTAAAGTGTAGCCCTGGCTGGTTTTAAAATCCCTGTGTAGACTAGGCTGACCAAGACCTTGTAAGGAATGCCCTGACCCTGCTTTCTGAGAGCTGGGATAAAAGCCACTCTTAGCTTAGCCAGAGGTTTAAATTTTTTTCATATTGTTTATTTAGTTAGTTAGTTAGTTAGTGCATATGGATGTTTTGCCTGCACGTATGTAGGTGCTAAGACAAATGTGTTAGATCCCCTAGAATGGGATTGTTGTAGTCATAATGTGGGCGCTGGGAACCAAACCCGAGTCCTTTGCAAGAGCAACGAGTACTCTTTGCCACTGAGCCATCTCTCCAGTGAAGTTTTTAATCACTTTGATGGTGTTCCTTTCCTAGGACCACTGACACCATCTGGCAAACCCACATGTCCAGACCAGAAGACATCCTAGATCCCTCAAGAGGAATCCTTAGTTGGGAGTGGATAGATCCTGGTCAGGCATCTCCTCTGTTCCCTCCTGGCCCCTGCACTTTCCTGGTGTACCTCATGGGGATCCCTCACTTCTGCCCAGAGGTGGGCAGCGAGGAGGGACAGAGGGAACCAAACTTTGCAAAAAGGCATGTGCGCCGCGCCTCATTTCCTTGGGGACCCCCCCCCCCGAACCCTGGACCTCTGGCAACTAGAGCAGGCCGTGTCTCTGAGAGAGCTAAGCGTATTTCTGGTACCTGCGTGCGTGCGTGCATCGAGGTGTTTTTCAGCTCCCAGAAAATTCCCTTTTCAGATCCGTCTCTCATTAGATGACCCTCTTCCTCCCTGGCTTCCATGGCTTTGGCCTCTGGAACAGCCATGGGGAGGCTCAAAAGCAAGGCCTTTCCCTACAACCCAGGGTGTCCCCCAGAGACTGGCTCAAGCCCCGAGAGGCATCGGGAGGAGGGCCTCCATGATCTCCCCAGCGCCATCCAGCCGCACTTTCTTCTCAGGTCCTTAGAGCCTCTCCAGGAGCAAAAAGGGGAGGTGGTTCCCCCAGTGGGCACAGGCGCCTTCCCCTCTCCTTTCCCCTAAAGTAAGATACTTTTGTCCTAGCTGTACCTATGGTTGGTTGATTAGGTTTCAGCTAGCGTTATCTACACACCGGCAGGGAATGGTCCAATGGGGGGGGGGTTGCAATGCCACCCCATGGAGAGACTTCCCTGTAGCAGCTGGGGGATTTAGCCTGAGCTGGGTGAGGCTTGCAACTCCCGGCACCGCGGACATGTTAAATCCTGTCTTCCTAATTGTAACACCTATGACCTTATACTGGTTGGAGTCGGGCGCCTAGATGCCCTGCTCTTAGAAACATTGCAGACTAGGAAAACTTCATCCCCCTGCTCCAGCGCTTCCAGAAAGGGCAGCTTCTCCCTGCACCTAATCCCGAAAGCAAAGGCGGAAAAACACTACTTTCATACATGAGGGATGTTATCGCTAATTTTTTTGGAAACGTGCCTAGGCACACACACATTACATATATTATTGAGCGGGTTAGTGGGAAACTTAGAAACATCGAACGGTCGGCTAGGAGGGCATATTCTCCAATTCCCCGGTAATTTGTAACAGACAGACTTTATTGCTCCAAGAGAGAGTAAGTGTGTAGTTACAGCGTTAATTTAACTCTGTCTAGATGGATCAAATAGGCGTGTGCCCGTGGGGGTGAGATTGCAGTGAGTTTTTAAATCAGAGATTTAATTTCATATTCTAAGCTACTTAGAAAGCCCATATGTATACACTTGTACCCACAAAGAACATTTGAGAAATACAGATGTGACGTTTAAATAGCGCAATGGAACACAAGCCGCAAGTTGCACCGAGGCGCAGTTTAGTAAACTTTGCACGAATTAGGCATATCTGTGCTGAGGTTCTAGAAGGCTCCAGACTCCAAAAGCCAGATCCACTGCTCCAGATTTGAATCTGAAGTCCCGTCTTATATCCCAACCAGGGGGAATTTTCTTGATCCCCAACCCCACCCCCTTTATTCCTGCCAGGAAGGGTACATTCTCACCCACCCGTCTCTGCCACGGGTGGCAGATAATAATAAATGAGCAAACACGATTTTCAAAAGTTTATCTTCTACTCTAATATCTGTTATATAAAAATCTATTCCAGTCCTTCAAACACACCATAGCCTACAGTCAAAAGGCCTTTCACCCACTTCAACAATTCTTAAATTCTAGACGGAGAAATGAAATAGAGAAGCCTGTTGGGGTTATTCGGGGCATGAATGCACGAACATAAAAGTGAACAAAACCCGTCATATTTTAACTTGTCTAATAGAAAAATCTTAACTCCACTGGACCGTGTTTCCTCCTTTTCCTCCTGTTTTCAAAAGAACCACAGTGTGTGTGGGGGTAGGGGTATGGGTGGGGATAGGGGTGGGGGTAAGGGTGGGGGGCAAGTCACTTGGAATGAAAAAAAAAAAACGATGCGATATTTACACCTGCGAACTTTGGATGCTTGCATTCGGCCCCAATTGGTTTAATTGTAAATCTTTTCCTCATGGTCCCAACTCCTGGACCCCGTGCGCGTCTGGGTTTAATAATGTGTCCCTGGCACCCCCCATCAAGGCCTAGCTGAAAAGAGACAATCCCCCCGCCCCACCCCCACCCAGCCCAGAGGTAATTAGAGCAGCCATCCCTGCCCCCCTCCCCAAACCAAGCTGGAGGCACCAGTAGACACGCAGAGACCTCCGAAGACCAGGAGACATTTCCAAAGCAAAGCCAAAAGTAGGGGCGGTGGCCTTTTCTCCCTTCTGCCCAAGCACCTTTAGCTTGGGGTGGGGGTGCGGAGAGCGGGGATCCAGGGACTTCTAGACAGTAACTCTTGGGCTTCCAGCTGTGAGGTTGGCTTATTTCTAGAATTAGCGGCCTCCAAAAGAACAGACAAACAAGAAAGTAAAAGCACCACCTAGCAGCGGTAGGCAAAGTCGCTCCCCCTACTGCATCCTCTCTGCGTCCCTCTCGCCCCTACCCTGCGGTTCACCTGGCTCCCCCCCCCCCCAGCTCGTCTCTATCCGCGGCACAGTTCTTTGTCCAATCCTTTGAGAGACTGCAGATCTATGCCTGTATTTCTCTCAATATTTTCTTCCAGTTTTTGCACCTCCCCACCCTACAAGGTTTCCTCCACTAAACCCCTGACTTGTTCTTTGCAAGCGGAGGCTGGAGTTCAACATGAAAGCGGGGGGGAAAGAAAAAAGAATGATTTTTTTTTAATGATGACAGTCTTTGAGGAGACTTCCTACTGCATCACTGCAATGTCGCTTTTTGTTCCCAAAGGTTAAAATAAAACGAGACCAGTTTACCCGGCTGGTGAGGGCTGGTGCCGGCGGGCCGCGCAGCTGAAGAAACCAAGCAGGTAACCTGCGCAGTCAGCCACCTGCGCCGGTTCCGGGGGCCCATCTGGACCTCATCGCGGTCGATAGGAGGCATTGGGGGAGGGCAGCTGGGTGCTGTGTCCCCTCTGTGTATCAGAATAGCTTTTGAGGAAAGAGCTAAGGTCCCCTGCTCCACCCTCGCATGCAGCTGGAAACATAGGTTAAGAGTTTTTTCTGGGGCCGCGTTCAGCAAGGCCTGGCTCTGCACCGAAGCCAGTGCACCTTCCCAGCTACGAACTTGGGTAAGGGCGGGGAGGATATTCTGTGAAGCTCCCACCCTCGACGAAAACTACTGAAAGTCGCTTCTGGGGTGCTTTTGCTGCCTTTCACCCACTGCCTCGTCCTGGGGAGGTGCAGGTTCCTCTCCTGCAGGAGCCAGAATCTACGGAGTCAGAGAAAAGAACTCTCAGAAGAGCCCTCACAACCCCTAACATTCTCTTGGGTCTGTTTCCCTCTCCTTCCTCTAAAAGATAAATGACAGCGCCCTTCCCCCTCCCCTGAGAAGGAGGCTCTCCAGGCTGTGCGTGCATTCAAACCTCAATCCTGCAAGAACCTTTAAGGGAAACCAGGATCTTATCTGAGGCCTCCAGTGGGTACTGGTCATTCCTTCTATACCACACAAAAATGTAGGGCATCTAAAGTAGGCAGGGTTAGGTGTGCACGCTGGGAAGATAGGGTGGTTGGGTAGAAATATCAACGCATTGTAGAGGACCCCTGTCCTTGGAGGGAGGGAGTGAAAAAGATTGTTAGGGAGGTAAGTCTCAACCCAAGATCTGTATGTGACCCTCCCCTTGCTGAACAGTGTTCATTGACATAGAAAGCAGGGGTGGCCTAGGGGCTGCTGCTTGATTCCGTGTTTGTGAGGAGTAAGGATGGCCAGTTTGCCTGGCTTTGGAAGAGTTGTTTCTGGACAAAGCAGGCCTGGAATGAGCCATTTTCCCAGGCTCCTTCCTACCTGTCACACATAGCAGCAAACCAGGGCCCACAGCTATTTGCCTCAGGACTACAAAAGGGTAACTTCAGAAAAGATTGTTATTGTTTGAATTTCCATAGGAAGATGCAAGGGGAGAAAGACCAGATGGGAGTCTTCAGATGACTGCCCATCTCCTCTCTGAGCTGTGATTAACCTAGGACAGCTCCATCTTTGGGGGCTCTCCCTCTCTGGCCACACTAACCACCTTTGAGAGGCACACAGCCTTTTACCTTTGGGTCCATGGGTAGGGCAAGCTGGGTGGCAACAAGGAGCCAGGGGAAAGTTGCAATGAGGACATGGAAGGGAGAGAGGGAGAGCCCTCAAAACCACAAGGACAATGTCCCCTGTCCTCTGCTGCTTTCATTTATGACTGGCTTTGAGATAAATGAAGCAGCACCAGCAGCCATGAACTCTGGGCTCTGGCCCTGTATAATTGAAGCCCAGTAAAGGGGGGGCACAGTAATGGATATTGCCTTCAGATTAAGAAAACGTGTCCCGGGCAAGCAGGGGGCAGTTAGTTCAGCAGATTTGGAGGCACCCATCTTTCTCCAGCCTGTCAACCTTCCTGACAGTAGCAGCCATTGAATTTGCTATGCCCTCTTCTTACAGTCTTCTCTTGTCCCCTCTGCCCCATCTGCTCCCAGGGGGTAAGACTTGGAGACCTCTATAACCCTAGCCTTTAATGAGAGAAACAACACCAGAAGAAGCGAGAAAAAGTGAGCTCTCCCAAATGCCATGTCTGTCTGTCTGCCTGTCTGTCTGTCTTCAGGTGAAGGTGGAGCATGTGTTGTTTTTCCTTTCATTCTCTTAAAAGGACACACACACACACACACACACACACACACACACACACACACACCCTGGCATGGATCACAGAGGAGCTGTTTATATCCTAATCTGAAAAGATGGTATTGAAGAAAGAGGGGTGTGGGGCGGTCCAAACGCCTGGGGTAGGAGTCAGCTCTGGCCAGAATCTTGTCAAGTCTAGGTCAGATTTTAAAAAGAAAAAGAAAGAAAGAAGGAAAGAAAGTAAAATCCCAGCTCTTTCCTTGTGAATTTTTTTTCTGCTAGAGTAATATCCATTGTGTTACCTTTTTTTTTAATTGGGTAAAACACACACACACATACACACTAATGTCTAAGATGCTGGTGGGCAGGGGTGGGGGTACAAAAAGCATCACCTTCTCCAGCTACCTTCATTTCCCCTCCATACTGCCTCCACTACAACTTATCTGAATTACTAGCTGTGTCCAAATTCACCATTTTTTGGAGCTCAGTGCTAATAAGAGCAACGTGGAGGGTGAAATCCCTCCATTTCACCTCTGCCAGAATCATATTTACATTAACAGGGGGTATGATAAACACAGAGCAAATACATAAAGAATGACACCCTAGAAACAGCACAAACTGGCAGCCAGGCAAGCCTGGAGAATGCTGACCACTGTCTACCTCACTCACTGCCCCAGACGCCTGTCCTGATCAAGAAAGTAAAGGGGTGGCAGAGGATAGAGGGAAACGCCTGACTAGAAAGCCACATCCTGCTGGGGCAAGGCAGCAGCCAGGAGCTCCACTTCGGAGCCCAGCCTGCGCCCTCACTTTGGGCTCTTGCCCTAGAGAGTGGGAAGGGAACCTCCAGGTCACAGGGATCAGGGACACTGGCCAAATGAAGAAAAAGGTGACTTTTGGAAAGTTAAGAAGGAGACGTGTGCAGACAAATGGGCCAAGCCAAAGTGTTTTTATCTCTCCCAGCCAAAGCAAGGAGGCAGAGGTGTTTGTTAGGACCCCAGGGAAGAGGTACCTCTAGTCTGTCAAGGTAACTGGAAAAGCATGTGTGGGAGGGTGGGGGGGTGAGTTAGAATGACAGGGAGGAATTTAGAAAGAGCCAAGACAGCCAGGGAAAACACAGAGAAAGAAATGGTAGACAAGACAGCGAATTCAAAGCTAAAACTCAAGAAAGAGCAAGAGAAGCAAGGGTGGGGAAAGGGAACTCCAGGTGATGAGGGGGGGAACAAAAACAACAAAAACAAAACAAAACAAAAAACAAAAACAAAAACAAAAAAAAAAACAAGAGAAGCAAGGGCTGGGTGATGGGGAAAGGGAACTCCAGGTGATGAGGGGGAACAAAAACAACAAAAACAAAACAAAAACAAAAACAAACAAACAAACAAACAAAAAAAAAACAAGAGAAGCAAGGGCTGGGAGAAGGAACTCCAAAACACAAAACAACAAAACCACAGACAGGCAAGGAAACCTAGAGAGAACTCAGACTTGTGCATTCAAATAACTCTGAGTGATAGAAATAAAGAGGGGGCAAGGAAAGAAAAGACAGAGAGAAAGAAAGAAAGAGAAGCTAGAGGTAGGGGAAGAAAAGAGGTGATTTCTGCCTTGGCAACATGTCAAGGAATCGAAGGAACCCCTTCTCAAAGGGACCAAGCCCCAGCTCAGAGACAGCCAAGCTTTCCCAGCAAGTTTTGGGAGGTAAGGAGAGCCTAACTCGGCTTCCTCTAAGATAAAAGGTCGAGGGGAGCCCTCAAGTGTGTGGGAGTGGCGCTGTGCAGAGGAGACCCGAAGGGTTAAGGTGGTCCAGGTGTCCAAAGAGGCCAGGCTGGACCGTAAGGACACCCTGTCTCCCACCGGAGAAAGGGTCTGAGAATCCGACACTCTGCGGCTCTAGGAAGTTTCAAAGTGCGTCATTGTCAAAGGGGTTGAGATTCCAGGATCAAATTAGTCAGGGCACCAGGCCCCAAAGAACTATTTCCACCCTGCCCGACCACCAAGAACTCCTTCCTAGTAAAGTTAATATCATGACTTCTCCCAGTTTCATAATCAGGCCTCAGACCCTCAGGAGAAACTCCGTGCCCTCCTGTCAGCAAGATGTCCAATGTAGCGACACCTCGGACGGGATAAAGCTGTGTGGTGGACCGAGGGCGAATGTTTAAGAGGGCATAAGAGTATAACAGCGGAGACCTCACGCAAGCAAAGCAAAAGTCACCAAAACCACCCCGCCCACACCATGTCCTTTTCCTCTCTGCTCCTTTTTTTTTTTTTTTTTTTTTTTAAATTTTAGATAAACACCGCTCGGTCAGAAAGGATCAGTGTGTCTGTGTCTTTAGAGTATGAGGAGGAGGTGCCACGGGGAAAATGGAATATTGCTTACTGATGCCTGCTGGGACAGTCGGCAGAGGCGCGCGATCCCTGTCTCGTCCCTCCCACTTTGAAGACCATGTCTCCTTGTTTGCCCCCAAGCTTCAGGCATCGCATCATTTTTTTTTTATCTTGTTCAAAATCCCAGTCCCTATAGTGCAAGGAGGGGGAAAAAAAAATCTCCTTTTGCAAAAAGGTGGGGGGGCATTTCTTCTAGGGGTACCGGATTCTAAGCCTTCACCCAGTTCTCGAGTCTGTTGGAAAGACTGGCTAAATTCCATCAAGGAGTCTAGAAAGAACAAGCCGGCACCTAGGGTCAGAAGCTGGAGGCTTACAAGGGGGCTCAAGGCGCGCTAGCTAACCTTGTGGCTTCTCCGGGAGGCCAGGCCTGCCATAAGCCTGAGGAAGGCGCTGGCCAATGTTTAACCCTAATGCAGTGGCCACCAGGCCCCTTTTGTTTGTTCGCAAATTAATCACCCAGCGCACGGCCGGCGCCAGAGTGGGTTTATCACCCACTAGGAGGGGGGCGCGGCGGGCACGCAAAGACGAAGAGGAGTTCGCACCTTCCCGCTTTTGATCCTTGCTTTGCCGCGGCCTCCCTTACAGAACACGAGCCTCCAGGGGCAGCGTCTGGGAGGTCAGTCGTAATTGGCGGAAGTTTGTAGACCATTAGCAACATGTAGACATTTCGATTCAGAATCCCACAAACTTTCCTCCACACCCTCCCCCCTTGTCCTAGCACACTGAAGTGAAGGGTAGAAGCCAGAAGTGGCAAGCTGGGGTGACCCCAGGGTTAAGTTAGAGCTACAGTCAAAAATAGGCGACTGAAGGGTGTTTGTGTGGGGGGTGACGTGAGGGTCAGAAATTGCTCTCTGTTCTTGCTGGAGCCAAAAAACAAGGCCAGATATTTGCATGCAAAGTCAGCGAGCTCGCCTCGCATTTGCAGAGCAGACCCCAGAGGCCAAAATGCTGGGTGTCCGTTGCCAAGGTCTCTCTGGCTAGCTCGAGTGCTTTGGGGCGCTGCAAAGGTGACGGGGGGGGTCAAACACACCCCAGTTGCACAACTATTTTCCTGCACAGAGATTAACCCTCCAATGCAGGCAAATGCAGGATTCTAGGGGTTGCTCTGGCTAAAATGGCAAGGCGCAGAGGGGGAGGGGAGCCTTCTGCTTGCAGAGAATCAACGGTGACCTCGGTGGCCCGTGCGGAGAGAGGCCTGGCCTGGCCTCTTGCACCCTCGGTGATCTGTAACAGGGGGCCGGGGAAGGGGTGTTATGAGCCACCGCCTTGGGTATCACCTCCTCTTTCGTGTCTCTCCCCACTTCCTTCTCAACCGTGGGCACACGGAGACAGAAGGCTAAGAAGGGGAAAGGAAGGGGAGAGATGACGAGGCAGACCAAGTTCACAGAACAACTCCATTCTCATTGGCCTCATCAGGAAAGTTTAGGGCTGGCGCCGAACGCTCTTAACCTTGTACATCAAAACATGCGAGACTGGAAAAGCTCGTGGCCTCAAATGTTCTTTCCAGTCTGGGAGAGGGAACTGCCCAGTAGCTGCCATTTCGGACCTGCAGTGGGAGAGGGGGTGCGGGGCCCCGGGTATCATCAAGGGAAAACTCTAGGTGAAAAGGTCCACATGGAAGCATCCAAAGCTTAATCTCTAGGCCCGGAAAGCAGCCCTTTTTCTGTTCCCTCTCCTAGCAAAGAAAGTCTTGTCCCAGTAAAACGAAAAACTTCGCTAAGATTGCCCTCCACTTAAACTGGGGCGGCCCAGCTCCTCCACCCTCAAACAACTGTGGGTTGGGGGAGTCCTCTGACCTCGGCCTGGGCTGCGGGAACAGAGTTAACAGATTCAGGGCTCATCAGTCAGTTTGCCTTCGCCCCCGACCCTGGGATGAGCAGGGCCCGAGGCTCCCGACCTCTGGAGTAGAGGGGTGCGTCTCACGGTACAAATTCGGCCCCCGACTTCTGCCAAGATAAGTCCCTGGGGTGGAGAAGGAACTGAGGCACCAAGAGATAAGTGCGATGCCTGGGGAAGATACCAGCCTGGTGCACCTCCCCCAACCAACTCCCCCAGCCAGGTCTACCGCTCCCCGGCGAGCGGGCCCGGAGGTGAGGACGGGGGCTTGGAGGAGCCAGGCCCACAGTCGCTACACTCACTTGTTCCAGCGGCTTCGTTTTCTCTACACCCACACCCCCATCCGGGTGAAACACCGGCGTCCGCATCCGAATGGGAGAGGAACTAGGCTCAAAAGGGTCAGTAAATACATTTTTTAAAAAAAGAAGACAAAAACAAAACCGAGTCCACATCGCAGAACCAGTTTAGATTGGGCCGGAGCGCAGGCCTTGTTCGTGTTTGCATGTTTTTCCGCGCGGGGCTCGGTCCCAGTGTGTTGGCGCGCTTTCGGGTACAGACACGCAGGGGACGTTTGGGTCTTTGCATGTGGCTGCGGGTGGGGAGCACGCACCGGGGAGGGAGAGAAAGATTTGTGAGATCCCGTGCGCCGGTGGCTCTGGAAGCCGGAGCACCCTGGCGCTCGAGCTTAAGGACTTGACTTAGAGGCGTCTGGGCGTCTGCACGTGGGGCTGCATAGCTGCGCAAGCGGGAAGCTTTTGTTCACGCGCACTGGGCGAATGGGAGACTCGGCGGCCTGCTTGGCTAGCCCGGGGCCGGCAAAGGGAAGAAGCGGCAGATCTGCACGGAGAAGCGGCTGCGAGCTAGAGCTGCAGCGCTCAGAGCGCGCGAGAGGCGAGCGCCCCTGCCCGGCGCCTCGGTGGCCGGGCAGGCTGCCTGGCTCCCGCCCTCGCTCCCTCCCCCTTCCTCCCTGGCCCTGCCTCCTCCCCGGATCCCCGGGGCTTGGATGGCTGAGGCCTTTCAGACGTAGGCTGAGCTGAGAGGGAGCCGGGGCGAGCTCCTCTGGCTGCTGCGAACTCTCTTCTGGATCAGCCACCTAGAGGCGACTTTGGTGCGCGCGCGGCGCCCTGGTGGCTCCCCGCCCTCCCCTCTGATCATGTTGACATAAACGCAGGACAGGCCGTAGTACCGCGCGGCGCAGCGACGTTCCAGTTTCCGACACCTTCTTTTTATAACTCGGCTCTATTCCCCCAGCACTCGACCTGTGAAAACCACGCCTATGAAGCCACACAATTGGTCCGAAAGCGTCAAAGAGCCAATCAACAAGCCTCGGGCTCCCGCAGCCCACAGCTCAGCCCGACCGTCCAGAGCCGCCGAGCAGACGCCCGGGGAATTCTAGAGGCGGAGGAGGGTGGCGAGGTGCTCGCTCGCTCTCTTTCTCTCTCCCTCCCTTTGCTCGCCTACTCCAGCTCCCAATCACTCCCGTCTCTTCCTCCTTTCCTATATGTATATTTTTTTTTTTTTTGCACCCGTTTTCTCGATCCTCCCTCGTCCTACGCGCCCGGACGCTGATTTTTTAATTTATTATTTTTAGGAAAGCAATTTCGCTCACGTTTTTTTTAGCACAAGGAAGACAGCCGAGTCCCTGAGGCAGAAGATCGCAGGCACCATTCGGATCGCCACTCAGACACTGCGCGCAGCTCGGAGCCAGAGAGAAGAGGAGGAGAGCGAAGTGAAGCCAGCTTCGCAGTTTTGATAACGTCGCTGGAAAGGGGCTTAAATCAATTTTTTTTTTTTTTTAAGAGAGACTTTTCCTTCCCCCTTGATCTCGCTCCCTGTGAAAGCCAGAGTCTATCTAGCTCAACTAAGACTCCTCCTGCGAGAAAGCCTGAGAAGAGCTAGGGGGCGGGGGAAGGAGACGAAAAAAGGTTTTAAAAAAAAAAAAGTCTCGGAGAACCTTGCGCTTTGGCAACAAAGAGCGTGGGAGCCGGGGAGCCACCCCGGGAAAAGGCTGTGTGTCTATTTCCAGCTAAGCCACAGGGCTCGGGCGCCAGTCGAGCCCCTGCCTGCTGCTCGCTCTACTGAAACCTACTTCCAGGAGCGGCTTTTCAAACTCCACGCACCAGGACAGCCCCTGCAGAGGCTATGTCTCCTGATCTGTCGCCGAGCCCTCTTTAAAAGCCTCATTCTCTTCCCCCAAAGACACTTTCCCCTTCCCTTTCAAAGGCTTTAGTTGTAATTTGTTCCTCTTTATTTTAAACAAAACAAAACTATGTGTTGCTGTTGAATTTTTTTTTATTATTGTTTTTGAAAAGCAAAAACAAAAGCGGAGCCAAGCCAGCAGCTGCGGACTGGTTCCCTATCTAGAGTGGATGAGCCTCTCCATGAGAGATCCGGTTATCCCTGGGACAAGCATGGCCTATCATCCGTTCCTACCTCACCGGGCGCCGGACTTCGCCATGAGCGCGGTGCTGGGCCACCAGCCGCCTTTCTTCCCCGCGCTAACGCTGCCTCCCAACGGCGCCGCGGCGCTCTCCCTGCCGGGAGCCCTGGCCAAGCCCATCATGGATCAGTTGGTGGGGGCCGCTGAGACCGGCATTCCGTTCTCATCTCTTGGACCTCAGGCGCATCTGAGGCCTCTGAAGACCATGGAACCCGAAGAGGACGTGGAAGACGACCCCAAGGTGCACCTGGAGGCCAAGGAACTTTGGGACCAGTTTCACAAGCGGGGTACAGAGATGGTCATTACCAAGTCGGGAAGGTAAGAAATCAGTAAAGACCCCCCCCCAAAACCATCTGAAGTTTTTCATGTTTTTTTTTTTTTTCGTTTTGTTTGTTTGGTTCTTTTTTTTTTTTTTTTTTGGGTCTGCTTCTTAAAATAGTAGATTCTATCTGTTACGTTTGGGACGAAACCCCCACCCCCACCCCAAAAATGCAGAAACTCCTGGGCCCTGCTTAAGGGTCAGGAAATTTCAGCCTACCTGGGCCCGCTGCGGGGTTCTTTGGGACCTGTACCTCGGTTCCTTACAGAATAGAAGGTATTTTCCATTGAAAGAGACATACACTGACTTCTGCAGCAATGGAGAAAAGCACCCTGTTGCAGAAAGCCCTTTTGTAAAGCCATTCTGAAATATCTTTATTTCTGTTTGTTTTTTGTCTGGTTGGCTTTATTTCCCAGGATGGACACTTAAAGCCCCTCTTGTACTGTATGGGATTCCTCCGGCCTTTTGGCCCTTTCTTTCTGTTTAGTCTCTGGGGCCGAAGGCGGCCTAAGCCCGACTGGTCTGAGACAGGGAGAAATCAATGGCAAGGCAAAGGAGCGAAGGACGTTTGGGTTTCTATTCCCATGGCCATCTCCAATGTCCGCAAGCCCAGGGGGAGCGGAGCAGGCACTCTTGCTGATTAAGGTTATGTGTGTAGACGCAAGGAACGGTGCTTTTGTCCTCCAATATTATTACTTTACATAACATTTAGTGTCCTCAGCTGACCAAAACAAGTTTGTAAGAGAGGACCCTGGACCAGCATTTGAAACCACCGATTTAAGAAAAAAGAAAATGTCTGTAGCATCGAGGTTTATCAGGGTACCAGTTGAAAGGGCACAGAAATTAAACCCCCACTTATCCGCCTCCCTCCAAACTACTTGAGGCCAAAGTTTGGCATCAGATCTTTCTCCAACCCACAAGACATTTAGTCGGTTTTCATAAGTGAGTACTTCCTTTTAAGTCAGAAGTACGGAAAGCCAGCACTTCTGTGAAATTAAACAGCAGGATCTTGCAGTGGCCTACAGAGTAGAGGAATGCGGTTTATAGCTTAAATCACGGATGGGTTACCAGGCCCCGGTGTGTGTCTGCCTCCAACCTCCGTTCTGAGAGCTCACTGTAATACTTCACCAGCCTCGGGCTCACCCCTCAGTCCACAACGGGGCATTTATTTCCTCGATAAGCTTTAATGTTTTCTCATCAGTGGGAGGGTAGAAGATCCTAACCTTTATTAATCACTGTTTCTTAGAACGCTACCTCTAGCTGTTTCAAACTAAATACATTCAGAAAAAGAAAAACAAAACTTAGGCAAGAATTCATCCGTCTTTACAGAGGGCAATCAATCTAAATAGCCACACAGACAAACATGGGTTTTGTTGTTGCTTGTTTTTTTTTTGTTTGTTTGTTTTGTTTTTTTGTTTTGTTTTTGTTTTTAAAGAAATAGTAGGTCCTTTTAGAGACACGAGATTGCTGTAATTGATTTGATTTGAGGCTTGGGATAGGAAAACAATGGGAAATTGAGCATTTTTAATGTCAGTGTGGAAGTAAACAATTTTACTTACAGTTGCCCTGTAGACTCCCTGGTCTGGGCAGAAAACCTTATGCTTTTAGATGGTGCCAAGACAGAGGTCCTGAGCCCTGTATCCCATCTTATTTATCTGTTTCCCTTTTCTGTGCTCTGCTGTTGTAGGAGAATGTTCCCCCCATTTAAAGTGAGGTGCTCTGGGCTGGATAAAAAGGCCAAGTATATTCTATTGATGGACATTATAGCTGCTGATGACTGTCGATATAAATTTCACAATTCTCGGTGGATGGTGGCCGGTAAGGCAGACCCTGAAATGCCAAAGAGAATGTACATACACCCGGACAGCCCCGCTACGGGGGAACAGTGGATGTCCAAAGTCGTCACTTTTCACAAACTGAAACTCACCAACAACATATCGGATAAACATGGATTTGTAAGTTTCACTGGCTATCAGTAAGATTCTGGGAGGTATGGCTTCCTGGTGAACTGAATTTGGGCCCAGGCTCCTCTCTGGCTGCTGGTTGCCACTTATAGCCAACTTTCTTCAATTTGCAACCTAGTTGCAGAGTAGATTAAGGGGGGGGTAGTCTTGCTCCCTGCATAATGGCAGGCCTGACATTCTAGAAGAATTTACTAGAATAGCAATCAAAGATCCTGGGTATGTGTTGGACCTGGACGTGTAGAGTAATTATTATAAGAACAAAAAGTTGTGAATTGATTTTTTTAAAGTTTTGTACTTGGACAGGGTTTTATTTTGCTTAGAAATATTGTTTTATTTCTTTGAAATCAGCCTTGTTGTATCTTGGGCAAGATTGAATGTTCAAAGCCTCTACTGGGCTGGTCCAAGGCTGTGACTACATTTTTGAAGGTGTATTTTCTTTTGCTAAAAGTGATTTGGGCTTAGGTGAAAGTCAGGTGTAATAGAGACAAGCTTCAACCCTTGGAGTTGGAAAAGAGTGGTGTGTGTACTGGGGAATACGTGTGAATTCTATGAGTGAGTGTTCTTAGCCACTTTAAGAAGACCTGGGTTGCCGGTGACAGTCAGGCCTGGGACCTTTGCCTGTTCCCTGCCCCTCCTCAGCATTTCAATAGAATAAACAAAGTGATAACCGAGGAATAAGCAGAAAGATTAGGCCCAGGAAGACGTGAATAGCTCGGAAATATCTAAAGCGGACAGGGATTGCATTTGAAGCCCTTGATTTGATTAGGGCATAAATATTCCTCTCTAGAGCGAGGCCTCTCAAGGCCTTAAGTGGATTGGGCTTGTCAATTAGTGGGCGCTTAAAGTACTGAATCATTTTGTAAATTAAAATGCATGTTTTTCTCTATCTTTCAAGACTTTGGCCTTCCCAAGCGATCACGCAACCTGGCAGGGGAATTATAGTTTTGGGACCCAGGTAGGCTAGGGTTCAGGGTATGAATGAATATGAATATGTAGGTGGTGAGGGAGGGGTGGGGGGCACGCTTTAGAAGCTGAGGAACAATTTGGAAGTCTCTAGAAGATGACATGCTGTGGTGTGAAATGTGCCCCAAGGAGGTGGGCTTTGGACCCAGCAGTGGGGACATTGTCGGCTTGGCAGGGGACCTAAGATCTCATTTGTCTTATTAAGCCATCCTCTCTCTTCCTTCTTCTTCTTCTTTTTTTTTTTATGTGTGTGGTGTCCCCCTTCCTGCTTCTACAGACCATACTCAACTCTATGCATAAGTACCAGCCCCGGTTTCACATCGTCAGAGCCAATGATATTTTGAAACTGCCTTATAGTACATTTCGTACATACCTGTTCCCGGAAACAGAATTCATTGCCGTGACTGCCTACCAAAATGACAAGGTAACCCACGGGGCATTTCTCTCTACCTTTAAGTTTGTTTGCTAGCAGTGAGAAAATTATTAGGACATTGGACAAAAAGTCCCTGTGTGATTTAACCTTCTAAGGAGAGGACTGATTCCGTGTGTGGGGGGGGTGAGGAGGGGGGCACTACAAAACTCACCTCCCAGCTGGGAATCTGATGCTTGTATTAAACGGCTATTCTAGTCACTGCCCTGGCCCCACGGGCTTGTCTCCTGGTGTCTCCTAGTTCATCCTCTTCAGGGGGAAGGATCAGAGAGAGAGAGAGAGAGAGAGAGAGAGAGAGAGAGAGAGAGAGAGAGAGGGGAGAGAGAGAATGAATCAGTACTGGAAGGGACTAGATAAGAGTCTAGGATCCTGCCTGGCTGGAGACTCTGAGTAGAGATAGAGGTGTGCTCCTCTCATAGCCAAAAATCCTGAATACATGATTTGTTTTAATTATTTTTGCTGCTGCTGTTGATAATGGTAGTGGTGTGTAAAACTCCACCCTAACTCAGGGATGACTGAGCTGTCTGGGGCTTCCCACTTAGAGGTGGGGATGGTCACTAGCTCTTTGTTGGGCCTGAAGCTGGGGATTCAAAAGGACCCACACCTGCAGTTCTCCCAGTCAGGCCAGAAAAGAGTGTGTATCTGTCGATGGTTCACCAGAATGGAGCTTGGCAGCTGTGGGTGGGTGGGGAGGGGTTGAGGACCCCTGTTGCTCTTGGCTTGAGCTCTGGACCTCAGGGAGAGGCCACTTTACCCAGCAACACCATGTACTTTGAACTCATGGTCAGTCCCTGGTCCCTGTGGACACTGATCCTCACATTTCCTAGTCTGAATGTTAAGTCACCACCAGCCTTTCTTGCCTCATGCAAAACCTGATGCCTAACATCAGAACCCAAACCAAAGCCCAGGTTCCCACCTCCTAGTCACTGGATACAAGGTTTCTCTGCCAGACTAGAGTTTAAAGATAACAATCTTTCTTCAAGCAAGACGACTCCTCTAGACCCAGAATCCTGTGAAAATTACACTGTTACTTTAATAGCTTTAAATAAATCAGAGGCTGAGGGCCTTCTCTGCCTAATTGTGGGGGGGGGTAAGAGAAACAAAAGTAACAAATGAAAACAAATGCTAACAGTGGCCATTTCTTTTTAAATCCTTAAGTCCTCAGGATTATTCCTTTACCTCCACTCTTGCCTGGGGGGGTGGGGGGAGAAGGTCATTCTAGTATAAGATAGTGAACCCCATAATTAATTTTATTAGATTCACAGACTAGGTTTTCCTGTATAGGAAGTGTGTTTATGTGTGTGTGTATGCACACGTGTATGTGGTGGTGGTTGGAAAACAGCAGGAAATGGCATTTTAACATACCTCATAATTAATTGTGCTATATATATTAAAAAAAATCAAAACAGAAGCCTACTAACTCCAATCTATAGGCTGTGCTTTTAGGCCACACGGGGACTGTCTCCTTTCTAAATCTAAACTGTCTAAAGGAAGAAATTTCTTTGGCTAATCTCAGTGTGGAATCCTTGCTTGGCTCCTAGAAACATTAAATGTTAACTACTATCTCTTTTGATGCTTCAACCCCTCCCCATTTTCCTGCCATCATCTCCTCTCACTTTTATTTGGTCCGTGCCTGTGATTACTCGGGCAGTCACATTTCTATGGGAGACAGGGGAGTTAGTGGGAGGGGCACATTTATAACATTATACAAAATAAAGCTAATGTCTGTCTTGCTTGTGTGTTTTCTCTAGATAACTCAGTTAAAAATAGACAACAATCCTTTTGCAAAAGGTTTTCGGGACACTGGGAATGGCAGGAGAGAAAAAAGGTGAGCTGAGACTTTTGACTTCCGAGATAATTGGTAAATAGTTTTCTTAGGCTTAAACATGGAAGTATTAGAAGTGAAGGTGAGATACTTGGATGTGTGTGTGGGGGGAGGTCAGCTTCTTCCCTTTTGCTGCATAGTGGCCCAGGTAGAGAACATTCTATACTACTTGTTGTCTTTAAGGGAACTGAGGCTACACTGCGGTGCTGACCAGAAAACCCGTCTCAGTGGTAGGGTAGTAGGTAATGGGGGTGCCTATTAATTGTTAGTCAATTGGCATTTGTCCTGAGCAAGACCTAAAGGGACCAAGCCATTCACAAATTCTTCCAGCGTCTTTGCAACCTCCTCTCAAATAGCACCATACTGGAGATGAGGCCCCTTGAGAAATCCAGGGCGTTTCCCCTCCCTCCTTCCTTTCTGGATCTCTATCAATTTTTGCTTTAAATAGGCAGTGGTAAGACCATAGAAAAACCTGTGCAACCCACGCCCCTTTTAGAAGATTTGCTACAGGTCCAGAAAAATCACCTACCAATTTTTAAAATTTATTCCCTTGAGGCTGAACGTTAAAATTGATTTCAAACATTGAAATAAGCATAAACCCCAATTAATGGTTGGTAAACTGATTATTGCTGCATGTACCATGTAATGAATATTTCCTGCCCATGTTAATGCCCATGCAGGGGTTTGGTGGGCTGGGTGTTCACAGCACCATCCCCTCTGTAAGGCCAGTAATGTCACTGTCCCTGGACAACTCTAGCCTCTGTTCTGAGGTTTTAAACAAGGTTTCCCAGACCAAGTTCTTTCTAATGCATAGGCCTCCTCCCAGTTACACAGTCAAGCACAGTGCTGGGGTCTGTGTTGTGTGGTCACAGCAAATTTCACAGACTTCGTGTTGGGCAGTGTGGGGTGAGGTGTGGGCCACTCGGGAAAGTGGGACAAGAGGACAAAGAAGGGAAGTGAATGTGGCATTCTCTAACGATGGGTGTGGGCCTCTATCTCAGAAAGCAGCTCACCCTGCAATCCATGAGGGTGTTTGATGAGAGACACAAGAAGGAGACTGGGACTTCTGACGAGTCCTCCAGTGAGCAGGCAGCCTTCAACTGCTTCGCCCAGGCCTCCTCTCCAGCTGTGTCCACTGTGGGGACATCCAACCTCAAAGGTAAACTTGGCATTCTCCGTGATGACTAGACTCCAGGTCTTCTTGGCCTTGAGGCCTTGGAAGTTAGGAAAGGTCCTGAGCCAACAGAATCACTTTTATTTGAAAAAGGAGGCAGCAGAGACCTCAGAACACCGGTGTGTGTGTGTGTGTGTGTGTGTGTGTGTGTGTGTGTGTGTGTGTGTGTGTGCGTGTGTGCGTGTGTGCGCGCGTGTGCACGCGTGCACGCACCTGAAGCATGTCTCTATCTTTCACTCTTTACTCCCTTCTGTCTTTTCTTTCCAGTCATCAGTATTCAGGTGCTGGTCAACCTCCAACTGAATTCTGGGTGAGAATGTGTTGGGCAGGGAGAAGGCCAGGGATTCTCAGCCACCTGGTACAGGGAAGGGGTTAGACGGAAAAGCCACAGCTGATCTAGGGGAGGAGATGAAGCCCTTGGGGAGGTGGGGGTAGGGGTAGAAAAGGTGGTTTGAATCTCGAGCCAGTTTTCTGTTTAAAGAGCAAGTAACATTTATTTAGAAAGACAGCTCTAGAAAGACAGGGAAGAAACCTGTTTTTAAAGTGAAATAAAATGGAAAGTTTTTTTTTATGTCTTCAATCCACTTAAGCTTTTAACATAAAGTGGGATTCATTTTTCTTCTTTGTCTGGTAGGACACCCACAGAGGAGGGTGTGGTGGGAGAGACACCTAAATAAATAAATAAGATCTGATTGCTGATTGTCCACCACCCGTCTTTGTAGGGACTGAGGGGAACATACAGCTCCTGGTGGCGGTGGTGGGGTGATAGTTTCTGCCTGTGCCCATTCAGATGTAAGGATTCTTTCCAAACAAATCCAAAACCTTCACAAATTCGTGGAAACACCTGACCTCCATTGCTCTCAGAGCCAAAGATTCTGAAGGTGACAGGAATGGATTCCAGCAGAGTTCTGAGGTCTCATCTTTGAAAAGCAAATTTGCAATCCAATGGGAGAAATGCTAGAGAAAGTTCTGATGCCTTAGTAGCTTTCTTTCTGGTTTTGTTTTGTTTTAATGGAGAATCATTGCAATAAGAAAAGCTGCCCGTTGGGGGCCTGGCTGGAAGAGGCTAGACCGTGCCTGAACACTTGTGATGTTTCTTGAATTTAACTATAAAGTTAACTGTGAAAGTGTGACATTATCCCATTTTACAGAGAGAAAAACGGAGGCTGGGAGTGGTTTGAACCGGGGTTACAGGGCCAGTAGTAAGCTGCCCATTGGGAAGCTTGTTTTTTGAGATATAGCCTCACTGCAGACCATCCTGTCTCTGATGCACAGTATGGCACTCCAGGCATTGCGCCACCGCGCCGGGCTGGGAGGTGGAGTTTAAACTAGGAACCAAGTCTGACCGCCGGTTCCCCTGGCGTTTTCCTCTCTTCCCTAAGATCTGTGTCACAGCGAAGCCGAAAGTGACGCTGAGGCCGAAAGCAAGGAGGAGCATGGCCCCGAGGCCTGCGACGCGGCTAAGATTTCCACCACCACCGCCGAGGAGCCAGGCCGAGACAAGGGCAGCCCTGCCACCAGGGCGCAGCTGTTCCCCGCGGAACCCGGCCGGGCCCGAGACACCGCGCGGCTGGACAAGGCATCGCCAGATTCGCGCCACAGCCCGGCCACCATCTCATCCAGCACGCGCGTTCCGGGAGCCGATGAGCGCAGGAGCCCGGGACGCGAGGGTCCAGGCGCCGCCAAGGTGGATGATGCGCGCCCGCTGCCCACCAAGGACGCCTTCGCGCCACTGTCAGTGCAGACCGATGCCGCCGCGCACCTGGCTCAGGGGCCCCTTCCGGGCTTGGGTTTTGCCCCAGGCCTAGCCGGCCAGCAGTTCTTCAACGGGCACCCTCTCTTCTTGCATCCCAGCCAGTTTGCCATGGGCGGCGCCTTCTCCAGCATGGCTGCGGGCATGGGGCCCCTGCTGGCCACAGTATCAGGGGCATCCACCGGCGTCTCGGGCCTGGATTCCACAGCCATGGCCTCCGCTGCCGCAGCGCAGGGACTGTCTGGGGCCTCAGCTGCCACCCTGCCCTTCCATCTTCAACAGCATGTTCTGGCCTCCCAGGTATTATTCCTGCCTGACCTCCTCCCATTCGTGACGCTCACTCCAATCTCTCTCAGTCCCAGTCCCTTGCCTAAGGCCGTTAGACTGTGATTGATGCTAGTCACCATTAGAATATTTTATTGACCCTTTGTGGGGTGTTGCACCTATTCTCACTGAGCCATCGTGACCGCTGCACCCCCTAAAGTCCCTTAAACTGCCTCCTATAGGTTAGTTTGGACATGGCTAAGTTCCACACTACTTAACATTGTGACAAGCTGGAATCGTTTGATGTACCATCTCTAGCCCAGAGATGTTGAGTCCCTTGGCTCAGGTCACACAGCTAGTCCCTCCTCCCCTTCCCCCCCCCCTCCGGTGGAGCTGAGCCTGTCTGACTCACCCGGCCTCTTTGATTTCATCTTTGAGCCAACATGTATGTTTTTTGGAGGCTGCTCGACACTACTCCCCCAGGAAGGGATTGAGGGGAAGGGAGGGGAGGGGACTGACTCCCTAGGTGAGAATTTGGTCTGGAGTCAGCAAACTTTCCACTTAGTTCAAAGCTTTTCTCCCCACCCCCACCCCAAACAGGCCAGCGGGCCAGCCTGTCTCCAAAGGGTTAAAGGATTGTGCACACGTGGGAAATGTCAAAGGAGAGGGGACTGGCTGTGGCAGGCCAGGCCTGTGTGTGTGGTTCAGACAGCTGTGCCCGGGCACTGAGGGGCTGAAGAAAAGCTCTGAACCCGGTGGGAAGCCTCTCTGGGGTTTTTCGCCCTATTCTGACCTTTTGTTTTGTCTGAGCACATTCGTCTCCCTTGCCGGAGCCAAAAGGCACATAGCCCTCCCCCATAGGGGAGGAGGAAAGTAAGACAACTGGACTAGCTTCTAACTTCCTTCCAACCCTCCTACTTCAGCGCTGGTCTCCCCCAGCCAGGCAGGTGACAGGTGGAGGAGGGTCAGCCTGAACAGACAAGTCTAGACATCGCCAGGCAAAGGACACACCCTGGGCTCTTGCATGCAAATTCTGCTTCTGCGTGGGTTCCTGTCCCATTCCCTGACCTGCCTCAGTCTCCCCCCTCAGACACAAGCCTTAGGGGCTGGGGTGCTTGCTGTCTTTATTATTAACACCGTTCCGCCCCTCCCCCATTCCCTGTTTCTACTTGGGAACGATCCAGAAGGATAAAATTGAGGGTTTTATGATAATGTGTGCACCAGAGTTTAACTCGAGCCCCTTTGGTGGAGGCCCTCCCTGAGTCCACTCAACAGGTGCAGCTGTTCGCCCTCATGGGAACTTGCTAATAGCCCCGAGGGTCAGGCACCATGGATGACATATTGCAGAAGATTTAGTAGCCACAAAGTTCCCAGTATGTTAACCCCTTGGTTTAGCATACAAGGGATCTGTGGCCTGGGGTGACAGAGCTGAGTGGAAAGTATTGTGGCCAACTCCTCCAAGACAGGTGGTTTGCCCCGGATAGCAGGAGGTGGGTGAGAGGGGTTCCTCTGACTCCCTATGTTTGTTCTCTTTTCCCAGGGCTTGGCCATGTCGCCTTTTGGGAGCCTCTTTCCTTACCCCTACACGTACATGGCAGCTGCAGCTGCGGCTTCCTCAGCGGCCGCCTCCAGCTCCGTGCACCGCCATCCGTTTCTCAACTTGAACAGCATGCGCCCCAGGCTGCGCTATAGCCCATATTCCATCCCCGTTCCAGTACCCGACAGCAGCAGCCTGCTGGCCACTGCGTTGCCATCCATGGCCTCGGCCGCGGGGCCCCTAGACGCCAAGGCAGCCGCCCTGGCGGCCAGCCCGGCCTCGGTGGCCGTGGACTCGGGGTCGGAACTGAACAGCCGCTCCTCCACGCTGTCCTCCAGCTCAGTGTCCTTGTCACCCAAACTCTGCTCAGAGAAGGAGGCGGCCACCAGTGAACTGCAGAGCATCCAGCGGCTGGTCAGTGGCTTGGAAGCCAAGCCGGACAGGTCCTGCAGCGGGTCCCCTTAAAAACAAAACCAAAATTACCGCTCCCCCCAAAGGTCTCTCCATTCCAGATCGGTCAAATCTGCCAGTGCACTTTGTTGGATGTAAAATAAGCCACAGGCCTTCCACGTGGGGTGATAACCCATTCGTTCAGTTTTGTCTGGAAAGGAGCACCATGCTCCTTCCAGAGAACCACAGGCCTTGTCTTCCTGAGCTGTGGAAACAGGCTGCTGTTGCACTGAGACGCGGGGTGGGGGGCAAGCTTGTGCAGCTAGGATGACTTCTTGGGAGGCTGGTGTGGAAGTTGAGGCTGAAGAACAAGGTAGCCAGGCTGGCCCGGAGAGCGGGTGTTTGAGAGACTGCACCCACATCTCTCTTTCCCCCTTCGTGTGTCAAGTGGAAACAAAAATAATTTTCCCTAAACTAGCAAACCCCAAGCGGGGACAAATGAAGTCCCCTTGGAACTGTCTCTGAAGACTGAAAACTCATCAGTTGCTGAGTACCCTTGCCTGATCTATATTAAAGGAATCCTGTGTCTTTTTAATATCGTGAAGTTTTAAAGGAGGATACCGGTCTTTTTTTTTTTTTTTTTTTTTTTTTCCTGCATGTTAACAGTTTTCTGGATTTTATTTTCGGATGGTTTTTGGCTTTTACGGGAAAACAACAAAAACCCTGTCAGCCTCTACCCTGCTCCAATCGGCAACCCCGGAGGAAGTGGGGGTGGGGCGGGGTGGAGATAAAAGGGAGGCAATGGGAATGAAATCAACTGAGTTTATTTTATCCAAGCGCTGTAGAGGGCTTCGTGTGCCTGTCGGACCATTAGTTCTCTTAACTGTATATGCAATAACAAGGTTTTAAAAGAAATAATAAAGAGGAAACACGACTATTGGACAAAGTATTTATGTAATTATTTGATATCTCTTGTAAATAGGTGGAATATGACCGCTCAGAAAGTTAAACTTTAATTTATTGAATTGTACATAGCTGGATGTAAATAGGAGTGTGTCTGTCAGGTTTTATTCTTGTTTTGCCTTTTGTTTTTTTATTTCCAGGTCAGGAGGTGGCTAATTCTCACTAACGAGCATAGGGTTCCATACCTCCATCTATATGTTTTCAACTAGAGCTGGCTGCAATTTTCTAAGTGTCCCCCCAAGAGCTGGTGGAGGGGTGGGGTTGTGAATACTGTTTCCTATTTTCACCAAAATTGGGGAGGTATTGGCCCTTCCAGGCTCCAACTTGAAATGTCCTAAACTCTGACACCCTGGGAGGGAGTTAAGATTTCGTGGGAGCAGAGGCCACTATTTAAAACCTTCCTAAGTGCTCATACTCAGCCAGTCAGCTCTGGCATTTTCTAACCCAAGGAGACTTTCTTGCCATTGTTCATCTTGATGGTGTTTTGGGTTGCTGTACAGAGAGAGGAACTCATTCACATAACCACGAAAGGCAAAACAAACTAAAAAACTTAAAAAAAAAACTAAAAAAAAAAAAAAATCCATGAAGGCATATTTTGTGTTTAGTCCTTGAGTTTTCTGTAATTCTCCTTAAAAAAACATCAGTGAAATTTCAATAAATTTTTATTGAACTGAGTTTTGAAGTCGTGTTAATGATTTCTTCAAGAGTGTCTCTCGAAGTTGGAAAATTAGAAGGGGATGATGATCTTCCTGCCTGCTCTCTCCTTTAAATAATAATTAAGACCACCCCACCGCCCAGCAAACCAAAATGAGATGTCACTCAAATGACAAAGCTGAAAACAAAAGTCCCTTGCTCCTGCGAAGGGGGCCTCATCGATCTGAAAATATTTTCTCTCTAATTTAGGGAACCCGAGGGGAAAGTGGTCTGATTAAGTTTCGTAAATAGCAACTTCATATACTTCAGTTTTAATAGGGGAAGATTTATTCTGTGTTCAAAGCCGCCCCCCCCCCGAAATAAGCTGGAAGCGCTAAGAAGAGTTTTCGTTTTTAATTCTTCTTTCCCTTTTTTTTTTGACATGGATCACAAAATAAATTCTCCCTACACCCGAGAATCTGGCACGGGGGGCGGGGAGAGCCTAAGCCCACGAACATTCAGGGCTGGGGCAAGGCCAGGGAGGCGCTCACCCCATACCACAGTGTGCACACTTAGTTTGATCTTGAGAGGGAAGGGAATTAATTCGGGAGCCCACATGGAACCTCCAAGGCAAAAGTCACCCAGGAAACTGGCATCACCCCCCCATACACACACACACACACACACACACACACACACACACACACACATACACACACACTCTTCCCTTAACCTGTCCCCAGGTAGTTAGGCAAGTTATCTTTTTGAAGTTCAATTTATCTTTCAATTTTCCAATACAAAAGAAAAAAAGAAAGAAAGAAAAAAAAAATGGTGGAGCCTCTGTCAGTCTTTTGGTCTCCCACCCTCCAGGCTCCTCTGGGGACGGGCAAGAGTATGTTCTCTAAAGTTAGCCCTTAGGACTTCTTGCTCTGGGGGCCTTGACTCAAAGACCCAGCCGGAGCCTGCCAGGCGGCTGACTGCCCCCAACCCCCATCTCGGAGCCTGCCAGCCCGGCCTTGCGTCCCTGTCACCTTCAGGCCTCTTGAGCGGCGGGTCATGAGGGGGGCCCCTCCTCTCCCTCCTCCCAGGTTTGGAAGAGAACCCAGCTCTAGACTTTTGGAGGGGTGGGCAAAACCCCCTTTTCGAGCCCAGGCACGTGGGGACCCCCATTGCTCCCCCCTCCCGCGCTGTCTAGGGAGGAGGAGAAAGCATCTAGAAAGACGGGACTGGAGAGTGCTTAGGGGACCAGCGAGGCCAGTCTTTCCCGGGACCAAAACTCTGGTTGTCCGCCTGGGGAAGGTGGTGTTTGGCTCATGGCCTCCCGCTGCGCGAGCTCCCAAATTGAGGAGAAAATAGCTCGGTTTCAAATGTGGAGAAAGCAGAAACTGAACCAAACCAAACAGAATTTGCTTGGCTTTCTCAGTCAGATTTCTTCCTCTCTTTCCTCTTCCATGCTCCAAATTTGGGGACAGTGCCCAAACCTGTCCCCGGCCCCTCCTAGGGCTTCCTTCCTCCCTTTCTTTTCTTTTCTTTCGTCTTCTTTATAATCTCCTCTGTATCTTATTTATATATAGTGCTGTTAATGTATAACTCTTGTTGCGCTGATGGACCGGGGGTGACCCGCTCACAATCTCTCTGGATTTCTGTGCCTATTACTCACCTGGCGCCGGTCGCAATCTCGCCGCGGGCTTTATGGTGGTGGTGGCGGCGGCTGCCGAGGCCACTAGGGGCCGGCGCCTGGGTCTTTTTTTTTTTTTTTTTTTTTCCCCTCTCCCAGGCTTCGAGTGCCACCTATCTGTCTGACCCACGAATGCGCCCTGCCTAACAGCGGCTAAATGGATACTGCCAGGGCCTTCGAGTGTCCAGAATTTGAGGGCTTCACCTCAGCACCTCTTCTCACGGAACCACCCTTCACTTGACCTATCCTCCCCACCGACACCCCGTCCCACCCCCACCCCTTCCATTCCTGTTTGGGCCTCAGATGAGATTTCCAAGGGAGGTTTGGAAATTCAATGAGGGGACCATGGTTTCATACAGGAGGTAGTAACCCTGAATATTAGGAGGAGATACAGATAAAGTGGCCTCCTCCCCTCGAACTCTACCCAGATAGACGCAACTCGAACCAACTTCCCTCTATTGAGGTGTTCGCTTTTATACTATAGAAATTCAACTTAGGTTTTTTGTTTGGTTGGTTTTTTTTTTTTTTTTTTTCCCTTGCTGGCCGCGTGCGCAGGGACAAAGAAAGGCCAGAATTTTTGGAATCACCAGGCCTTCTTGGCGCCCGACAGTGGTCAGCTTCTGCGGCCTGCAGGGCTGAGCAACTTGCAGATCGGTGGGTACAAGGTGATGGATGCAGGTACTGGCTAGAGCCCTCCGGGCGCCCGCCCGCCCGTGGGGAAGATCTGCTCCAGGCTGCGCTGGCGTCTGAGACCCGACAGGAGGGGCCGGGGTCACCTTTGCTGGTCTTTGAGCTGCGGGTAGAGGCGTCCGAGTTCTTCCTGACCTCCCGGCGCTAATTGCAGGGGCCGAAGGGCGCGCTTGGGCACAGACAGGGGTCGCGACCTTGCGATACGCCCCCCCTCTCCCTGCTCCCGTGTCTAGGTTGTTGTCCTGAGGCAGCCAGGAGTGTATGTAAATGGTGAATGTGTAGGCTGGCACTGAGTCCGTCTCTGGGCCCGAACTGTCCCGAGACCCACCCTTTCATACGTGGGTGAAAGTTCCCGAAATACGTGTAGGCCTTTGGAAAAATTCCATTCAAGGAAAACCTTAGTTCTGACCTTTCCCCTAAGCCAACAGACAGGCTCCTTGGGGCTCTCTCTACAAGAGGCTTGTTACCTTCCCATCAGTACACTTTCTGCCTCGCTGGTTTCTGAATTTGGCCTCTTGGCAGTCATCCAAGAAAGTGGCCACGGGGGTGGGGGGGCGTAGTATTTGCTCCCCTCCGAGGTGTCCTGGGCTCTTGTAGATGAAGCCCTCTACCTTTGCACCTACAAGGAGCTGTGGGGTGCTGATACTCTGAAGCCAGGAGCCGCAGGTGTTAGAAAGCCATGTGTGTGTTTGCGTGTACTTGTGGATGCTCCCCATCTGTGGATGTCTCTTCCAATTTGGATTTAGGAGTTTCATTCGCAAGACAGTTCCGGATGTAAAATGCACTTGCTTGTTTTATAATCAAGATGCGTATAATCAAGAAATATATGTTGCAGATGTGGGCGTTCAAAGCACACATAATAACCACGATAGAAATCGCTGGCGTGCAAGGGGCCCGTGTGCGCTGGGGATGGGTGGGTGGGGGCGCTGGGTCCAGGCACGGGGGGGGGCACCCCACGAAGTGACCTTAGTCGCTCTCACAATTAACCCTGTAGAGCGCGTTCAATTCTCAACCCTGCGGCACAAAGCAGATATATCACCAAATGACTACGTCATTAACCGGAGCTCCGGTGGATGGATGGAACCCGAAGATCAACCAACCAGAGCAACCTTCCTTTCTAATTCAGGTGTCGCTACCTGAGGTCCCGGATGCAGAGAAATCGTGGGTGTGTTTGGGAGTTGGCCCGTTTTCGTTCTTTAGAGGGCAGTATTGTGATTTTGGTGTGAATCCGTGGTGTGATGTCAAAGTCGGCTTTGATTTGGAATGTCTGCTTCCCTCCAGGTGAAGACTCTGGGGTGAGGGCCTGTGTTTCCATGTGGATGGACTCCTATGGGTACTTAATCCACCCTCAGCCAAACCCTGGAGACTGGAGCATTTATCTGAGCAGGCGCAGCGCTAACAGCCTGGCTTCTTTCTGCCAGGTCCGGAACGAGCTGCTTGTCCCAGGCTCCCAGCCCCAGTTCCCCTGGAATCCCCGGAGTCTACATTGCTCTCTCTAGCCAGGAGCAAAGGCCCGGGGCTGGATAGACCTACAGGTGGGGATTCTGAGAGGGCAGTGCTTACTGTCTGCTGGTTCATCCTCTTCTGTTTCTAGAAACCTCTTCAAGGGTACTTTTTCGGGTCTTTTATTTACATCCATGTAACTCCAGTTGGAAGCAGAAGTGGCGGGAAGGGAGTGGGGAGGCCAGGGTTCCACTGAGAAGCCAGAGATCCTGGGCAGAGGACCAGTCCCTGGGCAACCTATAGGCCGCACCACGTGCAGGTCCTGCCACAGCCTGGCTAGCTCCGCAAACTGTCTACCTGGGGAATACAGGCTTGAGCTCTGAGCCTAAGGTGCTGGGCACACAGAGCGAGATCTTTTAAAATGTTGGTTTTGCTTTAGCTTTGAGTATAGGAGACAAAAATAGGAGGACTGGAAAGGGTCTTTGGACCTGGGATGGCTTGATCCTGATTTCCACACACACCCCCTCCACACCCAGCTACCCCAGGGCAGCATTGACTCTTTAGAAATGCGATTCCCCAGCACTTCGGTTTCCTGCTAATGACCCAGGCTCTGGTTTCAGGTTGCAAAGCAGCAGCTTGATTTGCCTTCCCCTGGCCCGCAGAGCCAACCCTAGGCTTGTGTTCCTTCACACCAGAGTTTTTGTGCCCTCTCCAAGGTCCCCAAGTGTCAAGGACACTTCGGGCACTGAACTGACACTTGGGAGGGACCCTCCTTCCTGTCACCTTCGCAGACTGTCAGTTATCTCAGCCCCCAGGACCAGCATCTCAGACTTTTTTTTTTAATCTCTTTGTGCCTGGAAGAGGCATTCTTACCCCCCCCCCCATCTCTAGTCCCAGTCCTCTCAGCCTCTCAGAGAGCTGTGGGGACAGTAGGTTTGGAAGGCCAGTGACCGTGGTTTCACGTCCAAATAGCTCAGGTGCCACCACACAGGCAAAACAACCCCCTACTCTCCCAGCCCATCCCTCTCTCCCCAGGGCCAGTTGTGCTGAGCTCACTGGCCATTGTCTAGGGAGAATCCATCCAGGATCCCTTAAAACCACACACAAAATGTATTTTACAGATGTGCACAGCTTTTCAGAAGGATGCTAGAATTTCACAATTTCAGAGATGCACGATTCTAACCAAAGACTCACTCACTGCTCTAGGGACAATAAGCAATGCGTCTGGGGTTATTTGGAGATGTGTGAGATAGTTCCTTTACAGCCCTGGTTTTGTCTAGGTTGAATTTAATACTTTAAAATACTCCATTTCCCTCCTCCCCCAACACCCCTGCTTATTTTAAAGCTAAGGCTGGGGGAGTGAGTGTGTTCGGGCACTGTATAATTAGTTGATTAATCAATTATATTAACTTATCAGCCAAATGATTATGAGCAGTCATTATCACCCCCAATGAGTTCTGTGTTAATTTCCTGTTGGGAGGGTCACCCTCCCTGGGTGATCACAGGCAATAAAAGACAACTACTTTTCATAAAACAAAATTACTTCTCACTAGATGCCAGGATGAAGGGAGGGAATAGGAAACCGCAGGGGAGATCTTCTTGATTGGGGGGACTATTGGGGTCCCATCTGGGGCGAGAACTTGTTTCTATGAACATCACATTGACAAGTTTCTTTGTTTTGTTTTTGGTTATTTTTGTCCTCAAATTCAAATTTTATGTTTGACGTTATCTTGTTTGTGACAGCCCCTTCCTGTGTAGACTAGGTGGACCCCAAGATCTCAATCCTCTTGTGTTAGAGTTCTGGTTCCCTAAACTTTTGCCACTAAGAGGAGCATCAGGCTTTTGGGGAATGGCTGTGTGCATGTTGGGGGTGGGTTACCTTGGGGCCTGGGGGACACCTGTACAAAATTTGATGCAAAGATGAGAGAAAAAAACAAAAAAACAAAACCTAGGATCCCTTTTAATGCAATGCCATTCTTTTGTTGGCTAGAAACTGAGCAGGCACTTGCCCCAGACCTGTGGATGGGCCTCGTCTATGCGTGTCCAGGGACCCCTTTCCTTTGGAAGTGAGACATTTCCCTGGCTATGTTTTCTACCTTCCTCCCTTCCAGTGTCTTTTTTTAATTTTTCATCCAAGCAATCTTAGACACCCTAGACGGCATGGAAGGATCAAGAAGCCAAGGGGACCTCATTCATTTTTCTTTATTTCTTTATGAATACTAGTAACTGGGGAGGCCTCTCTACTACCCTGTGAGCCCAGACTCAGTGAACCCTACTGGGTCCTGCTTAGTCACAAGAGTTATTCCAAACAAGACCATTCGTGAAATAAGTGGCTGCCTGCTTGCCAGCTTGCTGCCAGAAACACCCCCCCCCCCCCAATCAGCCCCTCCAGACAAATTCCACACCAAGGCAAGTCGTACAAAAATGGATGCCTACCTCCCTGGAAACAGAGCATGCGGCCTTTGCTCTGTCTTTTAACGGAATCACTTTCTAGATAGCTGGAACGGGAATGACTGCCTCCTGGAACCTTCAGGTCAAAACAGGACCCGAGAATCTCATTCTACCTGTGCTGAATCTGGGGAAGAGGAACTAAGAGAGCAAGCTGCAGCCAGCCTGAGCAAGTCAGGAGCCCACGGCATCGCCAGGCCGCTCCTTTGCTGCCATCTGCTGGTTGCACTGGAGAAGTGCATAGAGTTTTTTCGAATGCCTGGAAAGGAAAGGGCTGAAAGCGAATGGAACAGGACTTGCCTAGCATGAGCCAGGCCCTAGATTCTATGCCCAGTTCCTCAAAAAATAAAGTAAAGGAAGGAGGAAATATGGTACCAAGACAAAAGGCTGCCATGTGGAGGGCCATAGTCCTGGTTTATTCATGTCTGGCACCTTGAGTGAGTTTCATAATTTCTCGTGGGCCAAGAGGTGGAGGAGCAAGCTTTTAAAGGACTGGCAGGGCAACCCTGTGAACCCGAGTTTGCCCCTAGAAGGCGCGTTTTAAAAAGTGAGACGGGATGGCTTGTGTCTGCAGTCACGGCCCTCCTTTGGGGAAATGGGGAGAGGGGGCAGGGGACAGAACTACCTGAAGCTCACACACAGTCCTGCCAGTCGGGGGTCCTCGGTTCATCAGAAACAGCCAGAGAGAAAAGAGACCCTGTCTCAATAAGGTGGGAGGAGAACAGCAGCTCCGGGAAGCAGCTGTCCTCTGACCTGTGCGCTCACATTCACATGCACCGTACACTTACTGACTGGTTAATTACTTTACCAATTAATTATGATACTCCCAAGGTCCAGAATGTAACTCGGTGGCAGAGAGTTTTCAGAGCACGTGTGAGGATGTGGACCCTGGTGGATGAGTGATGTGCAGGTGGCTTCCTCCTCCTCCTCTCTAGCTCCACCCTTTGACCACGGGGTTCCCAGGGATGGCCCTAAATGATTATTCCCAAAATCTCATCTTTCATAATCCTTGTCTTTGGAGTTCCCCAAATTCACCACTGCCTTACCTCAAACTGATTCCAAAAGCCCTGGTCAAAAGAATGTTTCAAAAACGCCTGTGGTCATAGAACAGTGTCACCTCCCACAGTCTCCTCCTCCGGAGGGTTCCCCCTTCTCTCCCATTCTTCAAAAGCAAACTCTATAGGTCAGATTGCCACCTTCCTTCTCCCAATCCCCCACAATGATGTACCCTTAGCCTAGGTTTTGAAGCTTGGGCACTGGGGACATTGTTATCGGGCTGGTTCTGTGAGTTCAGGGCTGCCCTGTGCATTCAGGGAGGGCTGGCACCCTTTAGCTCTGGCATCTGCCCACTAGATGCTAGTAGCATCTTTGCTGTAGGAGACAAACTATGATGTCTCCAGATGATGCCATGAACCATGTTGGTGGCATCAGCACTGGGTAAGAACCACTGCCTTATTCTGTGTCCCTCGAGCACCTCCCGTTGGGGACATCAATGTCACTCCATCCAGAATGCTTTTGCTGAACCTCAGGACTGATCTGAGACTTCTTGCTCATGATGGGGTAATAGTAAAGGGTTCCTGTAGGAGAGTATGCTATGGGGGAAGGCTGCCCTCCACATCTGTCCCCAATGTATCTCTTTTGTTTCAAAACATCAGATCACCGGGAGGTGGTGGTGCATGCCTTTAATCCCAGCACTCGGGAGGCAGAGGCAGGTGGATCTCCATGAGTTTGAGGCCAGCCTGGTTGGTCTACAGAGGGAGTGCGAGTATAGTCTCCAAAGCTACACAGAGAAAACTTGTCTGGAACCCCCCTCCAAAAAAAATTAGATCATTTGAAACCTGTCCACTTGTCCCTCTACCACGCTCTGCTGTCCTCCCTGTGGGCACAAGGAGGCACCGACAGGATGGACAGAATATGACCTACAAGCCAAGGGTGCTCACCACTTGCTTTCACATGCAATAAGGAAAGTTATATTTGGTTGGTTGGTTGGTTTAAAGGCAATGTCTCCTAAAGTTTAGGTTGGCCTCAGATTTGATATGAGCCTGGGAATGACCTTAAACTCTTCATCTCTCTGCTTCCCTGTCTCCAGTGATAGGATAACAGGCATTTGTTCCCACACTCTGTTTTTATAAGATGCTGGGGATGGAACCCAGGGCGTATGCTGGGGCTAGGTAGGCACTCACAACCAAGTCTCTGATCCTCCTCCCTCTGCTTTACAGATTCAGGGATTAAAGGTATGCACCATCATGCTTGGGAGGGGGGAAACTTTTTAAATGTGCAATATACATTTTAGTGCTCTTTTATCAAATTTAAATAAAACCTGACCACACCCATACATTTGCATATTTATAACAACACAGCCAAAGGTGAGTGAGAGAATGGGAGATGTGAAAGGGAAGGAAAGTGGTTAGTTTCGCCTACAGCTTGAGGACAAAAGCTAGTGAGTGTGTGTGTGTGTGTGTGTGTGTGAGTGTGAGTGTGTGTGTGTGAGTGTGTGTGAGTGTGTGTGAGTGTGTGTGTGTGAGTGTGTGTGTACAAAAGCTAGTGTGTGTGTGAGTGTGTGTGAGTGTGTGTGAGTGTGTGTGTGTGAGTGTGTGTGAGTGTGTGTGAGTGTGTGTGTGTGTGAGTGTGTGTGTACAAAAGCTAGTGTGTGTGTGAGTGTGTGTGAGTGTGTGTGTGTGTGTGAGTGTGTGTGTGTGTGTGTGTGTGTGTGTGTGTGTGTGTACGGGCGGGGCCAGCACCTTCTTTAGGCTGAGTGGAGGAGACAGGAGGTCTGAAGTTTATAATTCATCCTACACAAAGTCAGGGCACACAAAAGGGCTTTTGTGTTCCTTTCTCTCTCATTCCCTCTCTCTTCTCTCTCTCTCTCCTTTTCACCCTTCCATCCCTTCTTGTCTCTCCTTCCCACTTCCTTCCTCTCCCTCCCCTGTTCCAAATAACAGCTATCCCTTTGAGGGCCAGCCCAGGAAACTGAGGCTAGAAGACTCTCCATGAATCATGCAAACCTTCCTACCCAAGCATGACCTCATCCCAGTTCGCCCGGCCTGCCCCTCCATCCCTCTGTGCCCCCGGCTCCCTCTCGACTTTGGCCCTCAATGAGAACCTCATTATTTATCATTTTGAAGCTCCAGGATTTTCAGAGCCCAAATCCAAGCTGAAAATGGAGGCAATTACCCAGATAATTTAGGTAACCCTCGGGGCTGTGTTAGGAGTAATTGTTTCCACCCCCACTTCTCATTGTGGCTGAAGAGACCAATTCGGTCCCGACAGCCTCTGTTTGTTTTGTCCCCATGGAACAAGGTCTTGCAGCTAAGGAGAGAAGGCAAGAGAGAACAAAGCCCCGGGGGGGCAGAGAGGCAGCCGGACCCCAGCCAGCCAATTTGTGTTGTAGGTCATTAACCCCTGAGCTTCTACAAACCCCATCCACGGGGTTCACTCAGCCCCTCACGGTCAGCACTTCCAAAACATGCCTAACATGCAAAATATCAAAGCCACTATGGGCGTGTGTGTGTGTGTGTGTGTGTGTGTGTGTGTGTGTGCAAAGCAGAATTATACTAAGACTGGAATCTGAAAAAGCCTGTGACTTCTCAGAAGAGAATAAAATTGGGGGCTCTGTTGTTCTTTGGTTTTGCTTTGTTGAAGCCAGAGGCTCCCTATGTAACCCAGGCTAGCCTAGAACTCTCTAGCCCCTTCCCTCTGCTCCCCCGGGGCTGGGGTTATAACTATACCACCAAGCCTGCCTTGGAGTCAGATACTGCTTTTGATTTGTGTGACCCTGAAAAGCACTTAAACTCTCTAGAACCTTCAACTCTCTCCTCTTAAAACAAGACTGCCCAAGTTGGGGTGTAGCTCTGGGGAAGAGAGCTTGCCTGGCCTGAACAAACACCTGGGTTTAATCTCTAACACTGGCGGGAGAAATTAATAAAACCATCTTTGCTTTATAGGAGTGTGGAGAGATGACATGGATCGAGCTCACCGCCCTGGGATTGGTACCCAGGGCATCTGATGTAAGCTGTTATTGTTATAGTTGTGGGCCTGTCTGTTTAAAACGGTCACATGCCACCCAGAAACAGTCAGGCCACCACACCCTTGCCCTCCATCTCCTTTCTTTCCTGGCTAGCATGCTGTGGGGACACGAAAAGCTTGGTGTCCCCAGGGACACAAGAACAATGGTCAGTCCACAATTGCAGATTTTATAGACCCCATTCAAAAGCAACATGCTGGTGACATCTGATGACAGCAAATCAAGCCAGGAGTCCCAGTGTGCACACACTTCTTGTCCCCGTTTTTTGTTTATTTATGACCATCACTCCCAGTTGGCAGGCTTGTTCACGGCAAAGATTAGGACATGGACTGACAGGAGGGCTAGGCTTTGCTAGCAGAGACATTTCCAGGCCAGAGAGCTCAGCATTCTGGGGGTGAGTGGGTGGGGAGGGGAGGGCAGGGGCAGGGGAAGATCGCCTCAGCCAGCAAGAATGCAAAGCACAAATCCAAAGGGATGGTGGCTTTCAGACCACAGTCTGAAAGTGCCACAGTTTGGTGTGCACAGACCCTCCATCTAGTACTGCCATCCTCAAGCTGGACATGGGACCCCCAGTAACTCAGAATGTGGAGTCAGCAGGATCAGGAGATCAAGGTCAGCCTGGGCAATGTGACACTTGGTCTTAAAAGAGAAAAGGTTGAGGAAGCAGATGATGGGTGAGGACTTCTCAATCCTGTTGCACCTTAGATTCACCTGGGGAAGCTCTAAGTGTTCCTGCCTGGGCTCCACTCAGACCTGTTGTGTCAGAGTTTGGGAGGGAGGAACTTCTTTCTGCTAGTTCTCACATAACCAACACAGAGACTTAATATGAGTCATAAATGCTCGGCCAATAGCTCAGGCTTATTACTAGCTAACTCTTCTATTTTAAACCAACCCATATTTCTAACCTCTGATTTGCTATGTGGCTTGGTACGTTTTCTCAGTACAGTATGCCCATCTCGATTCTCTCTGCATCTCTTCAAGACTCCTCAGACTCCATCCTTCTTCCCCCAACATTCTCAGCTTGGCTCTCCTGCCTAACCTTATTCTGCTTAGATATTGGGCAGTCCGATTCTTTATTAAACCAATAACAGCGATGTGTATTCACATGGTGTAAAGGAATGGTCCACAGCTGAGCATTTTGACTTCTTGTCAAAGTAAAAAAGCACATGATTCGTACCATAGCCCAAGGGTGCCAGTTTTGGCCCCTTAACCGATGCAAAAAGGCCAGCTGCAGGAGCCTGCACCTGTAATCCCAGCATGCCTAGGATGAAGCCGGAGGCAGAAAAGCTCAAGCTGATCACTGGCTTTCCCTCCAAGCTACATCTCCAGCCCTGCATTGTTGACTGGCACCAAACCGCTTTCTCTTCTGTGCTAAGCCTACCATACATGTCAAGAGTCTGGGGGGGTGGGTGGAGGGGACGCACTGAGGATGTGGCTCAGTTGATAGAGTACTTACCTAGCTTGCATGAGGTCCTGGGTTTGATCCTCAACTCCACATAAGCAAGGTATGATGATGGTTCGTGCTTGTATTCCTGGTACCGGGAGGTGGAAGCAAGAGGTTCAGAAGTTCAAGGTTATCCTTGGATATACATATGGGCACACACACACACACACACACACACACACACACACACACACACAAACACCTTGGGTTGGGTTTCAGGCCAGCCTGGGATATATGAAACCCAGCCTCAAAAAAAAAAAAAAAAAAAAAAAAAAAATAAGTAAAGAAGGAAGAAAGAGAAAAGAATATAGAGTTGGGCCTAGAGATGTAGCTCAGAGGTAGAGAGTTCAACACTGAGAGGTACTGGATTCCATTCCCAGCTCCTCAAACACAAACATATTCAAAGCAGATGCATTCCTTAAGTGCATGGAGTTCACAGTCCCAGGAAGAAAGAGTATTTATTTATTTTTATTATTGTTGTTATGATTTGTATTTTTTGAGACAGTGTCTTAATGTGTAACCCTAGCTGGCCTGGGATTCACTTTCTAGACAGACTGGCCTTGAACTCAGAGATCTACCTGCTGGGATTAAAGGCATGTGCCACTACACCCAGCTAGGAGGAAAGAATCTTTGGACAAAGTATCCAGGACTAGTGGTATATGCAGCAGTTCAAACATAGCTTGCATCAGTTAGTAAACTCCTGGCATGAAAGAGGTACTAGATCCACTCCTGGTACTGACTGGGAGTGGCAATGAACTCTGTGACCTCAGCAGATGCAGAGGTTGGTAGATCTCCGAGTTCAAGACTGTCCCAAATAGTGAGACTTCGCAATTGGGCCTGGCCTGGGGGCCTTTATTTTCTGTTTGGCCCAATGACATCATCAAGGCTCTTGGCAACAGCATCTCAAAGCCAAGAATCTTAGACACTCCATTGTTTCTTTTCTAGAAGATATCTCATGGCTAGCATGCCCACCGCTTGAACTGCCCAGCCCTTAATCATCTGAGAGCCACCGGGTCTTCCAAGAAAAACAAGTGTCTGTTTACAGCCCAAGGACCCCACCTGTTCTTCCTCCTGAGTTTCAAAACATATGGGCCATCCACTTCCTTCCCATGGCAGGATTCATTTTACGAGCTTAGATGGGACAGCAGGCGCCTTTTCCCACTTTGTCCTTGAACGGTAGGCGCTGGGGGCAGAGTCCCGATAGGGCTTGAGATGGGAGCTTAACCGGTTTTTGTCCCTTAGGCTCTTCCTCCCTGACCTGGGGGCTCCTGCCATATACTCTGAACTCCTCTAAACTTTCTGGAAGCAACATCAGCCCATGCAGTTGAGAGGAAGTATCTGAGAGCTGGGCAGGAGGAGGGGACAAATCTCTCCCGCAAAGGCACTGAGCCCTCCAGGAAAACTTGTTATCTCTTGCACCCTTTCCTGAGGGTTAGAAGAGGCCCCCAGCCAGCAGAAACAGGTTAAGAATGCAGGCCCATTGTGCATGCTGGGAGGCTTGAGTGGACCCCTGTCAAGGCCAGTGGACTACTTCAGACAGACCCTGCATTCTGGGGATTAATTGACTTAAGTGGAAAGCAGGCAACATCGCACTCAGGCTCTGGCTTCCAACAGGGCCAGGAAAGCAAGAAGAATCAGTAATTAAGTAAATAAAAACATTAACTTTGTTTTTGAAGATGTGTTCTCCCCACTTCCATCTTCTCAAGACGGGCTGGGACATGATGAATGGCTGGTAGGATGGACAAACAGGGCTATGTGAGCAGACATACAGACTGTCATTAGACACAGCACCTTTTGGAAGGCATTATTATGGACACAGTGGCTCTCCTTGCATCCTCAGACTAGAGGAGCACCAGCAAAGGGGGCAGTGGGCAGTTTGTGGAGGGAGTAGTTTAAAGTATACATTCTCAACCAAGCGAAGACTGACCCTCGTGGGCAGATGTGTATAAAGTCTTACTCCTTTATATGTCCAGTGTTTTGCGTGCTTGCATGTTTGTTCCCACCTGTGTGTAGTCTCCACAGAGACCAGGTGAGAGTGTTGGGTCCTCTGGAACCGCAGCTACAGCAGTTGTGAGCCACCATGTGGGTTCTTGGAATTGAACCTGGGTCCTCTGCAAGGGCAGCCAGTGCTCTTAACCATTGAGCCATCTCTTCAGCACCCAACCTTCCTCCTCCCCCTCCTGCTCCTCTTCCTCCTCCTCCTCCTTTTTTATTACAACTCACAGAGTCCATCTGCCTACATGCATGGGGTGTGGGGACATCCACTGGAACATGAGCAGGCAACCAACCAACCAGTGGCCATATTTACAAGGAGAAATGTGGCTGTTCCTTCCCAGAGCCATCACCTGTCCATAGCTTCTTTGTTGAGGCAAAGCTTCCTGAGCAAACGCACCCACCCACCCTATTCCTACTGGAAATATCACTGGTTTGATCTTGGCCATGTCACCACAGCTGTTGAGCGTTCATGAGTACCACTGGTCACGTCTAGAAGACAATATTTCACAGTCTCCCTCCCCATTCTCTGGTTCTTATATTCTTTCTTCTCTCTCCTCAGTGGTCCCTAAGCCTTGGTGAGGGGTTGATACAGATGTTCCATTTGGGGCTGAGCACTCACAGCCCTTGTCCTCAGCACTTTGATCAGTTACGAAACTCAGCATTAACTGCCGCTCTCAGCAGACATAGCTTCTCGGACCGAAGTTGAGCACAGCACTAATTCGTGGGGATGATCATAAATATTGAGAAGGGCATCTTAACAGCTTGAGTGTGTAGCAACACTTCTATAGCAGGATCCTCCCAACTTTCGGACAAGTTCATAACATCAGGCATAAATTCCCACCTATGGAGCAGGGCACACATGTCACCAGGAAGTGGCTGGTTGCTTACATAACACTCATGCCACTACTGCAGCAGTGGCCACACCTTGCCTGCCTGACCTGTAGCGCATCGGGCAGGATCCAGCACTGAACAAGATCACGGAGGGCTGCATGGCGCCTCCCAGCACGTCAAAGCCAGGCAGCGGGGACGAAGCTTCCGGGTCAGTCTTCTCTGTCTTGTAACCCAAGTGTGTGGTGCCCTCAGCAGCAGGGTCTTATTATACAGTTATGCTGGGCAACCAAGGGCAACAAAGCAGCCTGTGCTGTTTGTGGGGCTTCTAGAGGCTTCCTGACCAGTAACAAACAGGGAGGTGTCCCCTGCCTGGCACTGGGATTTTTGTTTATTAGCTCATGTCTTCTGGAAACAACATTGCTCACCCTTACAGGGTACCTCTGTTCAAACTCTTCCTTTTTTTTTTTTTTTAAATACTATTTTCATTTATTTATTTATCTATTTATTTAAAACAGGGTCTCACTGTGTAGCTCTGGTTGCCCTGTAACTCTCTATGTAAACCACCCTGGCCTTGAACTCACAGAGCTCTGCCTGCCTTTGCCTTCCAGGTGCTGGGGTCAAAGGTATGCATAACTATACCCAGCTTTAGTTACTTTTTAAATATATTTATTTACTTACTTGGTTTTTCAAGACAGGGTTCCTCTGTGTAGCTTTGGCTGTCCTAGAACTCACCAAGCTGGCCTCATTCTCACAGAGATGGTCCTGCCTCTGCTTTGAGGCTAGTACTGGTATTAAAGGCGTGTGCGTATCCATCTTGGGTGTTGGTTAAAGTACTCTCGCCCCTGCTAAGCCCTCTTCCGAGCAGGCCTTCACTCACCTGGTCATTAACTCACTCACTCCTGGTTGGCCTCAAGTTCCCAGTGATCTCCGATCTCAGCCTCACAGGTACTGTGACTGGAGGTATGTGCTACCACACCCATTGAGATTTTTATTTTGTTACCTGCTATTTAAATTACAGAACAAGGGCCGGAGAGACGGCCCAGCAGCAGTTGAGAGCACTGGCTGCTCTTCCAGAGGTCCTGAGTTCAATTCCCAGCACCCGAATGGTGACTCACAATTATCTGTGTGGAGATCTGGTGCCCTCTTCTGGTGTGCATGCATATTCACAAGCAGAACACCGTATGCCTTCATTTTAAAAAATAAAAAATAAATCTTTTTTTTTTTTAAAAAAATAAAACACATAACTCATGGCTAGAGAGTGGGCTCAGTGGTTAAGAGCACTGGCTGCTTTTCCAGAGATCCTGAGTTCGTTCCCACCAACCACATGGTGGCTCACAACCGTCTGAGGTGAGATCTGATGCTCTCTACTGGTGTGCAGGCAGAACACTGTATACATAATAAATAAATAGATCTTAAAAAGTATTGAAAACTGGGCACCGTGCTCCACACCTGGGATCCTGGCACTCTGGTGGCAGAGGCAGAAAGATCAGAAGTTCAAGGCCATCCTTCGATACATTGGTATTCAGGGCTAGCCTGGGCTACATGATACCCTCTCTTAAGTAATCGAATTTTTATTTTATTGTTAACTCGATTCCTCTTTTCACGTCCTTGTATCTACAATGCCCTCCTTGACCTTTTTTTTTTTTTTAACCTCTAAAGTCTGGCAAAATACTGCATCCCGATATACAGGAGAATGAAAGTATGTTTTAATTTCACCAGTCCTCAGTCCAGGTCCTCCATTTTAGGGCTGTTTCCTCTCCTAAGGCCACACAGACAGGAGACTAGCCAGTTTTAAAGATTAGGACCCTGGTCCCCAAATCGCCATTCCCAGCTTCTCAAACTCCCACTAACCCCCAAGAAGAAAGCTGGGGGGCCCTTTCCCTAGACCCCACCCCACGCCTTTCCTTCTGGGGAGGCTGGGAATGCAGTCGCCGATCTGACCAGCCAGCCCGGGAGGACTTAATTAGGGCTAATGATTTCGCGTCTTCTTCAGGACTGCCAGACGCCACCGCGTCGGGGAATCCCCGCCCGGGAAGGGGACATTGAAATGCAACCGGCTGTCTTTGAAAGCAGGGCCAGGGATGGCTTTTTAACCGGTGGGGACAACAGCCCAGAGTCTTAGGAAAACAAAGCGCAGAGACTGCTGGAGCCAGCAGCCGCTTTGGGGCCACCGGGGCCAAAGACTTGTTCACGTCCTCATTGACTGCCTCGTGCCTTCAGGAATTTTAAAAGAGGCGAAAACAAACATTTGTTTACTCATTCTTCGGATTGTCTGCAAAGGTCTCGAGCCACCTCAAGATCCAGCGATTAGAGGAAGTGACTGGGAGGGAAGTCTTTAAACCCGGAATGCAAGCCCCTACAAAGAATGCGTGTCAGCCTGGAACCGGGACCATAAAATCTTAGTACGTGTCCAAATATAATGACATGTCCCCACGCAGTGCCTATCAGTCCACTTCACGATTATGGCGATTTTTTGGCAACATGCATATATATACACACACATGCATACACACAAATACACACATGAATACATATATGCACACACACAGTATGATGTCTGCCTAATCATTCTGACTTGGAGACCCTCTTCCCCTTGTCTTAAAATGCACCAACTATGGTTTTCTTGTGTTGTTTTGAGACAGGGTTTTTTCCTGTAGTTCAGGCTGGCCCCCAACTTTACATTAGGTGGGGACCGTTTCTCTCCAAGCCACAGTTGCACTTGGATGAAAGAGTGTCGCCCCATGGACCTTAGGTCCCGCAAGTTCCCCAGGCCAATAAGTCACCTGAGGAGAGACCTTGGGTTTAGATCACCTGGTTTTAGATATGCAAAATGCCACCTAGAACAAGGAAAGTCATTCCATCCCTCCGACCCCTTAAAACAATGGCTTGAGGGCCCCAGGGGTTAAAGGTGGGGGTGTCACGAGCCAGCCCACCCGCTAGTGAAGATAAAAGAAAAAAAGGAAGAAAAGAAAACCCACATTAAAGCAATGAGGCCCTCCTTCCCTCCAGTCGTGATCTCTCTTTGAGCCCTCCCTCTGCCAGGGACAGGCTAAGTCTTTCTGTAGCCAGTGTGGAAAGGGGTAACCTCCTCACCCCCTCCTGGCACTGGTGGAGGAGGGAGAACACCCTCCTTCCTTATTTGTTCTTCTCTCTCTGTTATCAAGCCTTGTGATTCCTCTTCGTTTACTTTCAGAAGGAAATGCTGGTGCCCTAAGAGTACATAGCGTTTCCTGGAGTCTGAGTTCAAACCCTGGTCTTTCCCACCAGGAGATTAAGCTCTCTTAGAATCTTGTGTGATCTCTGGGTTTCCAAACCCCCTGCGTCCAGCATTTTGTCTCCATAGCTTAGAGATGAATAGTCCCCCCTCCATTTCCCTTATCTTCTCATCCGGAGTGGGCGCTCCCTTTTGTAAAATCACTGTTTGTAAAAGCTCTAAGTGCAGAAGTAGACCTCACAGGCTCACACCATTGATTCCAGAACAATCTCTCCCTATGGGCACCACCTGTCCAGGTAGACATAGTTCACTCTCTGATGCTCCGCTCCCTTCACTAAAGACCAGAAACAGAAACAGGAAGTGAGTGAGCAAGGGGCCGCTAGCCGGAGCCATACCCCATACCGACACCTTCCCAGGATGACCCAGAACTTGCCCGTCCGTGTGCTGGCACAGTGTGCTCCTTAGAGATACGGGCAGCGGGGAGGGAAAGGGATGTTCTCACTGTGTAGCTCAGGTTAGCCTAGGGAGAGAGAAAGACACCCTTAAATGACAGCATTGGGCTTCCTAGCCTCTGTGCCCCAGGGGATCAGCCTCACAGCCTTAAAGCTGGATTCTAGGCCAGTGTTCTACCGCTGAAATTCAGACCCAGTCCTCTAGAGGATTCCAGAGAAGTGCTCTATGACTGAACCGGGTTTCAATTGCGCTCTACGTGCTCAATAAAAACTGTCAACAGGTTTTTCTGTGTGGGCTTGACTGTCCTGGAACTCGCGCTGTAGACCAGGCTGGCCTCTGACTCACGGAGACCCGCCGGCCTCTGCCTGCCCACGCCTGGGATTAAAGGCGTGCGCCACCACCACACGGCTGTTTTAAATTCTTGCTCTCAAGTTTACAAAACAGGCATTACAACGCGATCCATTTTAAGCCCGAGGAAACTGAGACACAGAGTAGGTAGCTTGTCCCTAGTCACACAGGGGCCAGGGAGTGAAGTCAGGAATGCCAGAGTTGCCGATTTCCAGCGGGTCCGCCCCGGGGCACGACCACTTCAGCCGGGAAACCGAGGCTTTTGTATGGTAATCTTGTTTGTTTGCTTTACAAGCAAAGACACCTGGCTTGATTTCCGAGCACTTGATTGTAACAGTTCCCGTCTGGCCTGGGGGTCTTAGAGAGACCAGCAAATTCCTTTTACTGCAGCGCTGGAAGGTGACCTCTCCAGCCTCAGGGGCCCCCGGCCTTCGGTACTTTCTCTTGTCAAGCTTCAGTTTCTCCTCCAAAGTCTGGCTGAAAAGCAGCTGATCGCGGACAGCTGGCCCTCACCCCCGCCCCAGGTCCTACCTCCCCGAGACTCCTTCCCAATGGTTTCCCTCTGCTTTGGTTTCTTAGGAGTTAGAATGGCTGTGTGAGGTCCAGGTGCCCAGGGAACCTGCTTCTCTGACCCGAGTGAGGGTGGGGATTGAGTTTAGGGTCTCGAGCCCACAACCACCCAGGTAGTAGGTATGTCTCAGTGAAGGAACAAGAGCGAGGCCCCAGGTTGGACTCCCAGGACCAGGATTTTTATTTTTATCTTCACAATGACAGTGAGTAAAATACATCGCACTATCAGCTAGAATAGAATGATTTTTTTCTTTTTCCACTGTAGGTGGGATGGAGCGATTGCCAATGTGTTTTGCATGTGTGTGTGAATGTGCACAAGCCTGTGCGTGTCTTCCTCTATGGTGCTCCGTCATATGTTTTTATTCAGGGTCTCTCCTTGGACTTGAGGCTTGCTTGCCGTTGGCTAGGCTGGATGGGCTTGTGACCCATCTGCCTGGCTCTGACTCCCAGCACTTTTGGGAGCCCTCTGGGACTGGAACTCAGATGGTCTTGCTTCCTAACGAGCTCCCATCTCCTCTCCTATATATCCCAGGCTGCGCTCAGTCTTACAATCCTCCTGCCTCAGCCCCCACACCTCACTTGCTTTACTGTCTTTTCCTTCAATATTAAAGTTATTATTTTATGTGTGTGCATGTATGCCTGTGTGCCACCACACGGGTGCCTGGTGCCAGAAGAGGCCAGAGAAAGGGTATCAGACATTTTCATTCCAGCACTTTCTAGGCAAAGGCGGGTGGATCTCTGTGAGTTTGAAGCTAGCCTGATTCAAGCCAGCCAGGACTACAAAATGAGACCCTCTTGCAAACAACAACAAAACAGCAGCAAACAAACAACAACAGACACTGGGAGGGGGAGACTGGGGAGAAGGCTTAGGGGTTAAGAGCACTGGCTGCTTTTCCAGAGGACCTGGGTTCAGTTCCCAGCACCCACATGGCAGCTATAACTCCATCTATAACTCCAGTTTTAGGAGATCTGATGTTCCAAGGGCACGGCATGTACTTAGTGTTCAGGCATACATTAAGACAAGTCCCCTACCCATACATGTAAAGTCAAGCTGCTTTTCCTGCTCTAATGGTGTAGTATAATTGAGATCCCATGCTTGAACCCAGCAGTGATCTTTCTGTTTTGATCTCTTGGGATCTTTTGTGCTTCCTAAGTCAACTTCTTTCTGGGATCACAGGTGTGCACACCTTGGATGATCTCAATACACTTCCTAATGGTTTTTCCAAGCACCCACCATAGCCAGGCTTGGTGGTGCCTACCTGTGATCCTGCACATACAGGCCAGAAAAGGAGCACTGTGAGTTCGAGGCCATCCTGGGTACATAGCAGACTCTATCTCAAAACAACAGAACCTGGGGAGACAGTTTAGTGGGTAATGTAGGGGTGAGCACCCAATTTTAAATTCCCCAGAACCCATACAAAGCTTGGTTCTCTGCGGTGAGTGGACAGAGACTGGAGAATTCTGGGGGAGTTTGCAGGCCAGCTAGACTGGTGCATACTGCACAGTGGCCAACAACAGAAAGGTGGTAAGAGATGATCCCATCTGAAGTACACATGCCTGTGCACACACAGACACACAAACAGGCACACACTCAAATGCACACACATGTGCACACACCTACATATTCACACATGAGTGCACACGGACACACATGAAAGAGCATACAGGAATGCACGTGTATACACAAATGAACATACATGAATGGATGCATATACACATGTGCACACACACACAGACACACACACGCAGGGATGTACACTCACATCCCACTGTGCATCAAGTACATTCACGCTGTACATAGGGGCGTCCCAGCTTCCTTTCTTTGGTGTGCAAACCCTTTAGTGTTAAGAACCCCATTTGATTGGTGTCTACCCCTTAGATTTGCATCTCCCCCATAAACAACTCTATGCCCAGCATCTTTGCCTTTCGCACGCAGGACTTCCCTTAAGTATCTGAACAAGAACTAAGGTTTTTGAGTTTTTGTTTTTTTAATTTTATAAACTTGTTGTGAAAAACATCAAGTCCTTGGTCCTGACCACCATTTCCTCTTGATCTTCTCTCTGCCTGTAGTCCTTTAACTTTTATGACAATGCCGTTGGCGTAGGCACTGACCATTATCTATAGTTTTAAGATGAGGAGGCTCCGGCTTAGAAAGGTTAATGAGTTGTTCAAAGTCACACAGCCAGCTTTATCTGATCCCAGAAAGGTCTGGGACTCTTGAACAATTAGCTTTGCTTAAACCAAGAGGCGCCTGCAATTTCCTGCCTTGGAGGACAGGCGGCCACCAGCAGCCAGGAGGGCAGACGCCTCTGGGACTCTGTTGCCCCCTGGTGGTCATGCGTGGCCACATCAGTCCACACGCTCTGCATAGAATAACTGTCATCAAGCCCTTCCTCTGCTGAGCCATCTTGCAGGCTCCAATGGAAAGCTTCCTGTGATTGGCTTCAGGAAGACCCTCACACCCAAGGGACTGTGTCCCTAGGACCTGGAGGGAAATGCTACCTTCTCTTAGTTTGGGGGTGCTGCAGAGATGTCACCATGCTGTGACCCAGAGAAGTTCAGCCAAAGGCTCAGAACGAGGCAGACAGTGAGGAAGGGCAATGGTGAGTGATGGAGACTCCAGAGATGCCTGGACCCAAACCAGGGAGGCCCCAGCCGTTCCCAGACTGTTTGGGTTGGGGTTTTGTTCGTTTTTTCACTTACAAACATTGATCTTTGCTGATGTAAATGCAAGCCATACACAGAGATAGAGTATGAATAATTATATAGCAAACCCACAATATTAATAATTATGGATGTTTAACTGGGTGGTGGCGGCGGCGCACACCTTTAATCCCAGCACTTGGGATGCAGAGGTAGGTAGATCTCAATGAGTTCGAGGCCAGCCTGGTCTACAAAGCAAGTTCCAGGACAGCCAGGACTGTTATACAGAGAAACCCTGTCTCGAAAAAACAACAATAAATAAACAAACAAATACATATAGAAAAGTAATAATTACGGATTTTTAAATGGTTGTCTCTTTCCTTCTCCTCCTCCTCTGCCTTCACCTATATCTATTTGACAGTGTTTCGCTGTGTAGCCCAGGCTGGCCCTGAGTGTATGATCTGCCGTTCCATTGTGAGCACACCTGGTTTAATGAATGAATCCTCATCACCATGTCTGCATGGTTTGTTTCACTGTCTTTGTTTGTGATGAGGTTTCATGTAACCCAGGCTGGGCTGACTGTTCCTAAGTGGCCAAGGGTAACCCTGAACTCCCATCCTCCTGCCTCTGACTCTGAAGAATGCTGGTATGACACCCCACCCCAGCTCCACTGACCTCCTTCCTGGCTTTTATCTTTAGGTTGATAAAGTCTGGCCCACCTTGGTTTTATTTCTCTCTCCGCCTTTGTTTCTCCACCTGGTTTTTCTCCAGGCAACCAGTTTTACAGAGATCCGGAAGAAGAGGCTTTTAACTCAGAGAGAAGATGTCTCTTCAGGTTCAACCACATGCATCTAGAACCTGTTTCCCCAAGCCTATAACAGGCAGGGCAAGCACCCAGGATGCGAACCTTGACGTTCTGGGGCAGGTTCTCAGTACTAGTGGATAGGTTTTATCTCACAGGCTATTTTTCCCCCCTAGTAGCTTTAAGGTCATGGTTCAGAAGAGGAGGTGGCCTGGAGAAGGAAATGCCTGAGGTTGAATTTTCCCATCGTGAACCTTTCTCTAGGTTAATCAGCATGGATATCAGGGGCTCAGCGCACTGCTGTGTGTCCCCAGAGAGGGCAGAATCCTCATAAGCCCTTAGGGCTCCAGTCTTCCCACACTCAACAAGGCTCAACAAGGCTGGTTCCCACAATCTTAGACCTCTCCAAGGAATAGGAATTTAGTAGTGTGAGGGAACGAAGATGAGTCCCTCTGTGCAGGGCAACTCCAAGATAATCTCCCATTGCCCAGAAGCTAGGAGAATAAGTCCGGAAAAAGGAGGACTTAAGCCTGGAGACTCCACCTTGAGGGCTCCCCTTCAGCGGCCACAGTTATGGCGGGGCTAACCCTGGGGAGGGGCACCCAAGGTTGGCTTCTGGGCTTCATGTGCGTGCATGCGGCACACCACGTGCATGTACACACACATACATCATGTATGCATGCATCTGTACACACATGAGTACACACACACCTGCACACACACAGGATAATTGTGGGCCTCTGCCCCTGTCTACTGTCCTTTGTACCCAGGCTCATGATGGGGTGACCAGCACTAGGAGCTCTTCCCTAAAGCAATGACACCACCTGATCGTGAGCAGGAACCTTCCGGAATAAACCTTTTGTCTTTGTAAACTGGTTTCCTCTGAGATTTATTTATTTATTTATTTATTTATTTATTTATTTATTTTGCCACCTCATTGGTAACTCCTCCTCCCTAGTCAGAGAATGTAAGACTCTGCCTGCCAAGGCTGATTTAGCTTGGCTCGCTCAGCTTGGTCAGATTGATAGGGAATTAGCTGAGGAGACCTCTGGGTGTGTGTGGCTTGATTAAAGGACTGCTTCCTGGTTGGTTCTTGACACGATGGATGGCATAGGGACTTGGTTGAGGTGAGTGGCAGGGCCTAGCTTGGGTGAGGTCATAGTGATGTATACACATGTTTCTTCTAGTAAGAGCGAAGAAAGACAAAGACAGTTCATCTCGTTTTATTTATTTTAATCCCCTCTCTCTATTCCCCTCCCTCTCCCCTC
>JANBXA010000044.1:28870000-28982500 GCA_030556225.1 Cricetiscus sungorus | reverse complement strand
CACAGGATCTCCCTATACAGGATCTCACCATGTAGCCCAGCCTGGCCTGGGGTTCCCAACAGTGGCCTTTCTCAGCCTTGTAAACACTGCATGACAGGCCTGTGGCACCGTGCCACACCTGACCAGGAGTCATCTTCCTTGACTCTCTATCTTCATGGCTATTTTCTGTCTTATCCAAAACAAGTATGTACTTGTGCAGTCAAAATAGTCATAACAGATTAAAAATGAACAGGAACGTAAACCAATGGTGGCCTCTTGGAGATGGCAGATATGAAGAAGGCTGCACGTGAAAGCAGAGTAGCGTCCTGGTTGGAGGGAAAGTTTGCAGAGAAAAGCTAGAGAGGCAGTTTGTGGTCTCTGAGCTCCAGGAATCAAGACAGACCACCGGAGCCACCAGTGGGTGTTGGGGACGGAGCTCAGATCCTCTGCCAGGTTCCTGGGTGTCTTTGCCGATGCTCCCTACTCCTGCATTGTCAACTTCAACTCACAACCAGGAACATGGAGGCTGCTGATGCCAGTGCCGTCCTGCCCAATGCAGCTGATGCCAGTGCTGCCCACCTAATACAGCTTACTCTTCTTGCTACAACAAATGTCTGGCAGAACCAGCTTAGGGAAGGAAGGGTTTATTCTGGTTCAGGGTCTGAGGCATCAGTCCATCATGGCAAGGACAGCATGGCAGTTTCCAGGAGACTGAAGCTTGGAGCTGGGACATCTTAAAGAACTGGGAAACAGGAGACCAGGAAGTGTCTGCTTGAAGAAGCAATGCCAGTTTGGCTCCCAGTGGCCCCGTTCCTCCAGCACTGCCCCAATTCTGGAAAGTTCCACAGCTCCCCAGTGCAAACACATGAGCTGGTGTGTGTGTGTGTGGGGGGTATTTCACATTAAAGCCAGAATATGGCTTGTCATGGGCTAACACTAAACATGACTGGATCTGGACTCATCTTGGAAGCCAGTCTCTGGCCGTGCCTGTGAGGAATTTTCTAGATTAGGTACATTGAAGATCCACCTTAAATGTAAGCAACAGCATTCTATGGGTTGGGGTAATCTCTTCATTTTAAAAATGTATTTACTAGTGTGTGTGTGTGTGTGTGTGCATGGGTGCGTGCATATGTGAGAGTGTGTTGTGTGCATGCATATGTATGTGTGAGAATGTGTTCATGCATGTGTGTGCATGTGTGTGCTTGTGTGTGCATGGGTGTGTGTGTCAGCATGTTGAATGGGTGGAGGTCAGAGGAAAAGTTTTAAAAATCAGCTCTCTCCGTCTACCCCACAAGTCAAAGGCACAGAATTTGGATCCTTAGGCTTGGTTGCAAGTTCCTTTGCTCACCAAACAATCTTGCTACCCTTCCCCTGTTTCATTTTATTCCCTGAAATGCATAGTTAGAGCTGGGAGGAACCTTGGGGAATGCTTTGTCCCTGTTCTATTTGTGACTGGGCAGACTGAGGGCCAGCATCACATTGCAGGCGAGGGACACTGGGCAGATGGTCTCTTCCACATTAGCAGCCCATGGTGTGTGTGCCATCCTTACTGCTGGACTCCCTGGCTTCTCAGACTGGTCCACACCTCTGAAAAGTTAGCCTTTACCCTTTATAGGAGCAGCCCGAGCCTGCAAAGCAGAGCCCTTTGCAACACAATGGCCATTGTGCAGGTTTTACTTTTACCAAGGAGATGGGGAGGTGGGTGGTGGCTCTGGTGGGGGGCTGGTGCACCAAGGCCGTGGGCACCCCTTCTCGTTTGCCTAGATCAGCAGAGCTAAGGGAGGTGGGTAAGGCTATGGGCACAGTAGGCAGGCGATCTTATTTCCTGCCAAGTAATTCTCTGAAGCTGTGTAAACTTCGCATCTGAAAAAGAAAAGACTCCCTTCAAATAAACAGTTCATCCACCCACCTGTGTTCACTGCCCAGGAATGAGCCTCCCCCACATGATGCCCAGAAACTCCCACCGTATCCCAAAACCTCATATTTTCCTCTGTGACCTTCAATAGCCACCGTCTGCCAGGTGCCTATCAAGGTAGGCAGTGTCCGATGACAGGTTTGTGTAAATACAGGATTCATCCTCACCAGTGCCAGAGCCAAGCCACAGTGGGGGAACTACAGAGGAGAAAGCCAAGAGAAAGGCGGGTGGGTGGACAATTTCAGCGGGTGGATGTTCTGTCTGGTGGCTCCTTGAGTCAGGTTGGGGAGGTGGGAATGAGGTGAGAATCCCCCCAGATGCCACTGGGCACAGCTGAGCCTATTTCAGGGCCGGGTAGGCATAGTCTCCCAGGAACAGTTCAGTTGCAACTTTTAGTCTACATGGTTTATGCCCTCATAGTGACAAATCTGTCCTGATAGGCACCACTGTCACCACCAGGAGCCTGCTTACTGCACAACCATAAGGGCGTGAGTTTGGATCCAGGCACCCATGTAAAAAGCCATCTAAGGTGCTGGTGGTAACCCCAGTGCCTTGGGCGGTCATCAGGGTTTGCCAGTCTACCTCCAGGATGATGAGAGACCCTGTCTCAAAGTAACAAGACAGAGGGGGATGGAACAGGACACCTGATGCTCCCATCAGGCTTCTGTGCACACAAAGGCACGTGCACACACATACGTGTTGGCACCATACATACATACATGTGCACGCACAGACATACCCTAGAAGAGTCTTTTCCTTCCACACAAAGCGTCCTTGAATTTGATCTTCTCGTGTGTCTTTGAGGAAGATGATACACTCAAGAGTTGGCCTATTTTAATGGGTCACAGTCCGTTCTCATTACCCACTTCTTCCTCCCTCCCTTTCTCAGGACCCACCGCAAACTGCTCTTACTTCCATCCCCCCACTAACATGGGATAATTGTCACTGCACGTGTCTGAGCTAGTTTGTATAAAGGTTCTTAGCTGTCAATCAATCAATCAATCTATCTCTATCTATTTATCTATCTAAGATCTACTATCTAAGATCTATCTGTATTCCTGTGTGTGTGTGTGTGTGTGTGTGTGTGTGTGTGTGTTTGCATGCATATGTGGGAGCCATGTGAGTATAGTGCCTTCAGACTACAGTAGAGGGCATGGGATCCCCTGGAGCTGGAGTTGCAGGAAGTTGCGAACCATCAGATGGGTGTTAGGAACCAAACCCAGGTCCTCTGATATGCTGTAAGCCATCTTTCCAGTGCACTGGTTTTGAGACAGGGTCTGGCTATGTAGCCCTGGCTGGCCTGAAACTCAGTGTGTATATCAGGCTGGCCTGGAACTCACAGAGATCGGTCTGCTTCTGCCTCCCACATGGTAGGACCACAAGCATGTGCCACTACAGCCATCCAAAAACCTGTTTCGTTTTGCTTTTGATTTAGAATGTTCATTTAAAATGTATTTGTTTTCATTTTTACGTGTGTAGGTATTTTTGCTCCATGTTCCTCTGTGTACTGTTTGCACACAGAGCCCGTGGAGGCTTGAAGAGATCATCAGAGGCCCTAGAACTAGAGTTATGGATGGTTGTGAGTTGTCACATGGATGCCAGGAACCTTGGTCCTCTGGAGTGTTCCTGACTGTTGTTTAAATATGTTTAAATTTGCATTTATTTATTTATTTATTTATTTATTTATTTATTTATTTGTATGTAGACGGGTGGGGAGTGTGGGAGTGTGCACGTGTGGTGAGGTATGCTTATGGAGATCAGAGAACAACTTGGAAGAACTGTCTCTTTCATCCTGTGGCTCCCAGAGATGGTGCTCAGGCCATCGGAGTTGGTGGCTAGGACCTTGTGCCATTTTGCTGGCCCTCAAAACCTGACCCTGTGACAAAGCTCACCATCAAGTATTCATGGAACCAGCTTGCCAGTTGCTGATGGTGGCCGGGCGGAGTTTGTATACATCAGTTACAGAGGGACGGTGCCTTTCGTTATAAAATGGAAGGTTTAAATAAAAACTCCCCAGGCAGGAGTGGTGGCGCACACCTTTAATCCCGGCACTCGGGAGGCAGAGGCAGGTGGATCTCTGTGAGGTGGGAGCCAGTCTGATCTACTTAGTGAGTTCTGGGGTGGCCATGGTTGTGTAGAGAAATCCTATCTCAAAAAAGAAAAAGAAAAAGAAAAAAACCCAAGCAACAACAACAACTAAATTGCTTGATTTGCTTTTTAGTTTATTATTTATATATTTATTTGGTCCTTTGAACTCACAACCCCCTCTTCTGCAGGCTCCCAGTTGTTGGGATTACAGGTTTGTACTGCTGTGCTAAAGTTAAAATAGTTTATCACAAATCTCTAAATAACCAGGAAAGAGGAAATAAAAATACAAAGAACCCCTGTCCACCTGACTCCATACTTACACATTGCACAGAGTATCAGATTATCATACTGTACGTCTAAATATATAATGATGTCAATTAAAGTTATAGGCACATATATAACTGCAGCAAATTCTATATATGTGTGTGTACATACACACAGATGTGTATATAACCGGACCCTGACACCATAAAAATATGCACCGTAGGAAGTTTTAAAAAAAACCCAACAAAACAAAATAAAAAACCCACATATAAAACTGGCAAGGCGGCTTTCTTCTGGCTGTAAAGTTTTGATTGCAGGGGACCAGATTTCCTTTCTAATGCTACAGGGTACATCTTGGAATGAGATGGCCGAAAGGAAGTTTCTGTCCCATTCTGTCCCTGCGGGAAGGTGACAGAGAGGTGGGAAAGCTAGGGGTGGCCACCCAACAGGTAGGCATAAGAAATTGGCTTGGTGTGTGGGTGGTTTAGGAGTCCACGGTTCCTGGTTGTAATTTTACAGGTGTGAGAAGCAGGGGGTATGGGGAGGGGGGTTGAGGCAAGAGGCTTGCTTTCTCTCTGCCTGTTTTAGAACTTGCAATGGGCAAAGTGGGCAAAGCAGCCTCGGTTAATGACTGTCTTGGTCCTGAGTTTGTACACTGGAGTCGGGGGTAACCTCACTTGGGTCAAGCCAACACCTCTGAAAATTAGTTTTTATAAAAGTGAACTAATTAAAGACTTAGAAGTTTCTTCAACAGACCAAAGAGTTTTTCTTCTCTTTCCATAGAGAGCAGGTGGGTGGCAACAGTTACTAAAAATCCTCCTTCCTAGGACATTCTAGAAGCTTTCTCATGGGGCTAAGGGAACACATGGATATATCCTTCATACTTCTTTTCATTCAGGTGTTGACTTCTTTTTAAGAAAAATTTTACTCCTCAGTCAGAGAGAGTGGTAAAAATACGAAGTTGGAAGGGCTTGGGCAGGGCTCAGCTGCAGGGCCCTTGTCTAATGTGTCCCCGGCTGTCACACAAAAGAGACAGAGAAAGTGAGGCCTGAGTGTTGTCTTGCATTCATCTAACAGGAAACCTGGCAGTGTGTCCACACAGGAGAAACTATGCAGGTGTCCCTGGGCTGGCACCCAGAGTCACAAAGACAATGAGATGAATGTAGTTAATACTGATCTCCTAAGGAAGCCACATCCTCACCTACGAGTCAAAGGCTACCCGGGTCCTCTTGCTGTGTGATGTCAGGCAGGTGCCTTATTCTTTCTGAATGCAATGTCTTCACATAGAGCAGAGAGAGAGAGAGAGAGAGAGAGAGAGAGAGAGAGAGAGAGAGAGAGAGAGAGAGAGAGAGAGAGAGATACAGAGACAGAGACACAGAGACAGAGAGAGACAGAGACAGACAGAGACAGAGACAGAGAGACAGAGACAGAGACAGAGACAGAGAGAGAGAGGAGGGGAAGGGAGGAGAGGGGAGGGGAAGACAGAGTGACAGAGAGAGGATGTATGTGAAGTTTGGACCATGCCTCCTGACACAGGAGATGCTGCGTGTATGATTAACCACTCTATACGGAGCATTTCCTACTAACGGTGCCACTCGTTAACTTGGTGAATCCTCTCAACAGCCCATGGCGGGGCTCTCATGCAAAAGAGAAAGCAAAGGCTCACAGGATGTACAGGGATGAGTTTGTTCAGCATCCATCTTATGTAACATGACCGAGTGTGTGGGGCATGGTGGAGAATGAACGTCTTTTATCCCATCACTCAGCAGGCAGATCTCTGTGAGTTTGGAGCCAGCTTAGTCTACACAGGGAAACCCAGGGCTACATAGCCAGAATGCACACACAAGTTTCTGCAAGGTGCAGAGCAGGCCACCAACCAAACTTCACCATTGACTCGGGGTTGGTTACGGCCACGTAAAACCAGGTCGAGCCACTCTTAGAGGCATACCGCATGTGTCTTTCCTTTCTTGGGTTTGAATGTTGGGCTTTACCGGGGAGCAGCTGGACTGTAGACTTTGAGCAAAATACAGCAAAACAGCTTTCCCTCGCTGTCAAGAGACTCAGCTCGTCTTCCTCAACTCTTCTACTACTTCTCCCCAACCTGTAAAAAGTTCATTTCGAACAAGCTGTCTGAAATTGTTGACGTTTGAGTATCTTTAACCTACAGACACTCATGCCAGGGCTCAGCTGCAGAGCCCGTGTGTGTGTGTGTGTGTGTGTGTGTGTGTGTGTGTGTGTGTGTGTGTGAGAGAGAGAGAGAGAGAGAGAGAGAGAGAGAGAGAGAGAGAGAGAGAGCATTTGAATGCCAAGGGGCCCCTGTGGAAATTAGAGGACAACTTTGTGTGGGTCCTCCCATTCCTCCACCTTGTCTGAGACAGGGTCATTGCTGCTGCTGCTGGGAATGCCACACTAGCTGGCCCAAAGGCTTCCACAGGCTCATCTCAGTGACTGTGTCCCATCTCATGCCCCATCTCACAGCAGGAGCTTACGTTTATAGACCGGGACTGCTACCCCAACCCAAGAAGACCCTCGCGGAACGGTCATGCCCACAGGCCAGCCTGATGGAGGCGGTTACCCAGCTAAGGTTCAAGAAGACCATCATGGATCAGCAGAAAGTCTGAGGTTTCCTGACAGCATTGACAGAGAGCCCTTGAATTCCTCTGGCAGCCATGGATTATGTAATTATGGAATAATTGACTTGGGTGACGGCGGAGTGGGTGTATTTAGAACAAACAACTGGGTAAGAATGCTATGAACTGGGAGAGGCAGTAAGTGACAGGGGGGATGATGGATAGCTGGGTGAAGCTGGAAGGAAGATGGGAGCAGATGAGAGTGAGCCACAGGGCCCCGAGCCTTGACAAGGAGCTTTGGCACCAGGCCAGCATCGGACGCCTGCTGTACCTGACTTTCAGGACTCCCTGCCCTCTGTGGTATCAGGCTGAACCCAGTTACAGCTACTGAAGCCTTCGGGCAGACCTGCCAAAGTTCTGTCACCTTGTGGTTTCCTGGTGGCAAAAAGGGACATGCCTGAGAAAATTAAATTCCTTCAACGGAGATGAAAAGAGAAACATGGGGTGTAAGCAGAGTTGCCGAGCGTCAAATCCATATGCCACTTTACTGAGGCCTCGGCTAGCATGAGAACAGCTTTTAAAACACACACACACACACACACACACACACACACACACACACACACACACACACACAGGGTGGTGGTGGCTCACACCTCTAATCTCAGCAGCAGAGGCAGGTAGATCAAGAAAGCAGGTTCCAGGGCAGCCAGAGCTACACAGAGAAACCATGCTTTGAACAAAAACAAAAAGCAAAGCAAAACAAACAACAACAGCAAACTTACACATATGTGGGGCCAGTGAGATGGCTCAGTAGGTAAAGGTACCTGCAGCCAAGCACAATGGCCCGAGTTCCGCCTCCTGGACCCTCGTGGCACAAATGGAGAACCAATTTCTGAAAATTGTCCTTTGATCTCTGTGTTGGCGCAGTGATGGTATAGGGACACACACTCACACAATAATAAATAAATATAACTTTTAAACATATTCACACTCACGTTACGTTCATGTACACAAGTGAGGAGTGTCTGCTCAGCTCGCCCTGGCCGTGTGGTACCAATGACACCGACATTTACCTCTGCAGAGTGACACCATCTCTCTGCTCTAACGTCCTTGCAAGCGCATGGGATAATTAATGATGTAGCCACCTAATAGCATTGTGATCAGTGACAGGCAGGGTCAATGTAGACAAGAGATTGTGGTGGAGGCAGATATCTTGGAAGATAGCCACTGGGACCAGAGGGCTAATGTGGCTGGTGGGCAGGACGCCATCTTGAGGCAACTGGAATACATGGGGGAGTTGGAACAAGTGCCAGCGGCCCCTCAATTCTATCCACGCTCCCAGGCCATGGGGTGATACCGCCCTGGGTTAGTTACTTTTTATCATCAAATCGACACAACCTAGAGTCGCCTGGGAAGAAGGAACCTGAGCTGGGAATTGCCTCCATCCGACTGGCCTGTGGGCATGATGGTGTGGAACTGTCTTGATTGATGTATAATGTAGATGACTCAGCCCACGGTGGATGGGACCATGCCTGAGTGGATGATAGTCTGGGGTTGTATAAGAAAGAAGACTAAATGTGAGCCAGAGAGCAAGCCAGTGAGCGAGCTCCTCTGTGGGTTGGTTGGTTTGTTTGTTTTGAGACAGGGTCTCATTATGTGTCCCTGACTGTCCTGAAACTCTCTGTAGACCAGGCTGGCCTTGAACTCACAGAGGTCCACCTGCCTCTGCCTCCTAAGGGCTGGGACGAAAGGCGTGCGCCACCATCCCCCACTCTTTCTTTTTTGTTGTTTTTAGAGTATATACTTTTATTTTACACGCATAGGCATTTTATCTGCATATATGTCTGTGTGCCACATGTGTGCCTGGTGATAACAGAGGCCAGAAGAAGATGTCAGATGCACTGGAACCAGAGTTACAGATGGTTGTAAGCCACCATATAGGTGCTGGGAGCAGTACCCAAATACTCTGGAAGAGCGGACACGTGCTCTTAACCACTGAGCTCACTCTCCGAACCTCCTCTTCCGCTTCTGCTTCAAGCTTCTGCCCGGACTTGTGGGCTACAAAGAACCCCTCTCCTCCCTTAAGTTGCTTCTGGCCATGGTGTTTATCACAGCAACAGAATGTAGATAGAAGACAGCCGCACCAAGGGTGGGACGTCCCCTCCACACTCAGCATGTCCTTTCTGTCCCCACAGACATTCATGGATGGGGGCCTCGCTGTCTCCTAGGTGACTGTAACTCCTGTCAAGTTGTCCATGAAGATTAGCCACCTCAGGAGCTGTGACGTGACTAAGGACAACACAGCTGCCACAGAGCGAGGCTCACACCGTATCGGTGATGCTACAGTGAAGTTTGATGTACAAAGGCACAAGAAAATGTCGTGTACGAGGCTTCCTAATGGCAACAAGTGAGCTGTGCATTTTGCTACTGTTTTTGAGATGGGGTATCCCTGTGTCCCCTAAACTAGCCTGGATCTTGCAATCCTTCTGCCTCAGCCTACTGAGTGCTGGGATTCCAGGCATGCACCACCAAGCCTGACTTTCTAGTCTATACTTTATTTAGCTGGTTAGTTATTAGTCATTATATCTACTTGTTTGTTCGTGTGTGTATATGTGGGTGGCCCATGTGCCATGGTACACACGTGGAAGGCAGAGAACCTTTAAGGGATCAGCTCACTCCCTCCACCATGTGGGCCCAGAGGATGCAACTCGCGTTGTTGGACCTGGTGGCCAGTGCCCTCTACTGAGCCGTTACACCGGTTCCCTGTTTTATACTTTTAATCATTATTGTCTTTAGCTCTTTTAAGGGAAAAAGGACTTATTTTGGCTAACATTTTAAAATTATATTTGGGACTAGAGATCTGGCTCAGAAGTTAAGAGCAGTGGTTGCTCTACTAGAGGGCCTGGGTTCGATTCCTAACACTTACACTGTAGCTCATGATCATCTGTAACCCCATCTCTGGGAGATCCAGGGTCCTCTTCTGGCCTTCTGGGCGTTGTACTAGCAAGCACAAACCCACACAGAGACAGCCACATAATTGAAAATTAAACCAATCTTAGGGAGAGCCAGGCATTGGTGGCACATGCCTTTAATCCCAGCACTGGGGAGGCAGAGGCAGGCAGCTAGTCTACAGAGTGATCCAGGACAGCCAAGACTGTTACATAGAGAAACCTTGTCTTGAACCCCCCACCCACCCACCAAATCGATTGTAGGGAGAAAAACAGAGATGGGAGAGGGCCAGCTAAAACTTCTCTCCTTCTGCAAGCTTCTCCCTCAGCACACTCCAGTTCTCCTCCTGGGTCATTGTCTCCTCCACCCCTCCCACCTCCTCCTTCCAATGGACGTGCAGAGGTGCAGCAAAATGAGGGCTCTCGCTGCAACATAATTCCTGTAGAGACAGCTCCGTGAGAAGCAGAGAGACCGTTACTGTCCCAGGGACCATTACTGTCCCAGGGGTGCACGGAGAAGGACTTAGCACTGAGCTCAGCTAAGACTCCAGCAGATCAGGAAATGGTGGCGTGTTGTTGTTGTTTGGTTGGTTTATTTTTATTTGCCACCCAGCTGCCAAATAAGTCACACAAAGGCTTATTCTTATGAGTGCCTGGTCTCAGCTTGGTTTATTTTTAGCCAACCTCTCTTAAATTATCCCGTCTACCTTTTGCCTCTGGGTTTTTGCTTGTTTGCTTGTTTGTTTGTTTGTTTTTCAAGACAGAGTTTCTCTGTGTAGATTTGCAGACTAGGCTGGCCTCGAACTCAGTGATCCGCCTACCGGACGTGCTGAGATTAAAGGTGTGTGCCACCAGCACAGGCTGCCTCTAGGCTTTTATCTTTCTCTTATTCTTTATGTCTTTATTTCTTACTCCATGGCGTGCTGTGTGTCTGGCCCCTGATGTCATTCTCCTCTCCCCATTTCTCGGTCTTTTCTTACCAGATTTCTCCTATTTACTTTCTCTGCCTGCAAGCCCCACCACGTATCTTTCCTCCTGCCCGGCTATTGGCCATTCACCTCTTTATTATACCAATCAGGTGTCACACAGCTTCACGGAGTTAAACAAACGCAACATAAAAATGCAACACATCTTTGCATCGTTAAACAAATATTCCACAGCATAAACAAATGTAGCATAAGGTCAACTAATATTCCCCAACAAGGAAATGTCAACAAGAGCTGCTCAGCGAGTTTGCAGCAAACCGAAAAGCTGTATGGCTCCGGAAATAGAGAGCGAAGAAGCAATTATAGAATGGGAAGCCTTTTCCAGCCAGTCAGCTGACAGGAGAATAGTATCTAGGATACAGAAAATGAAGGAGCCGCCTTTTCTGGTGGCAGCACAGAGCAGGGTGAGGAGCTCGTGTTTATACTTGCAGCTATGCGGTTCAAGGGTCCGCTGCATTGCGGGCCACAGCTGCGGTGCATTGCCAAACCGGGAAATGGGCTCATCAAGGTGAATGGCTAACCCCTGGAGATGATCGAGCCGTGCACGAGGCAGCACAAGTTACTAGAGCCCATTCAGCTGCTCCGCAAGACGCAATTTGCTGGTACGTGAGAAGGGTGGTGGTCACGTGGCCGAGATTTATGCTATCCGACAGTCCATCTCCAAAGTCCTGGTGACTTATTGCCAAAAGTATGTGGATGAAGACTCTAAGAAGGTGATCAAAGATATCTTCGTCCAGTATGATGGGACCCTGCTTGTAGCTGATGGTCGTCCCTGGGAATCCAAAAAGTTTGGAGGTCCTGGAGCCCATGCTCGATACCAGAAATCCTACTGATAAGCCCATCTCAAGGATCAGGGTTTACCTTTGTAATAAATAATAAACATCTAGGGTTTTAATGTTAAAAAAAAAGAAAGAAAATGAAGGAGCCAAGCATGAGGAACCCATGTCCTAATCCTAGCACTTACAGGCAGAAGAAGGAGGATCTCTGTAAGTTCGAGGCCAGCCTGGTTTACCCAGAAAATGAACCAAGTAGGGACTGCTAGATAGTTCAGTGGGTAAAGGTGCTTGTCACTAAAAGGACCTGAGTTCGGGCCTTGGGGCCTACATAGTGGGAAGAGAGAGATAATTCCTGCAAGTTATCCTGTGACTTTCACACATAAGCTTTGAAATGTGTGCTCCCCACATAAATATGCTTCAAAAATGAACAAATAATCCAATAATGGACAAATGAATTGAACAGATTTCTATTTCTCAAATAAGAATTGCCGGTAAGTTTACAAGAAAAATGTTCAACGTCTTTAGCTGTCAGGAAAACCAAATTATGCTATATTGATATTCTCTCAGCCCAGTCAGAATATTGATCTTCAAGAAAGCAAACAACAAGGACTAGAGAGATGACTCAGCAGCTAAGAGCACTGTCTGTTCTTGCAGGGGACGTGGGTTCAATTCCCAGCACCCACATGGCAGCTCACAACCAACTGTAACTCCAGTTACAGGAACCCAATCAGGTCCAGTCTCACGGAAAAAATATGTGTCATATACATATCTGAAAATGACACAGTGAAAGCCATTGTTGTATGCAATTAGTATATACTAATAAATGCATTTATCTGATGCCTGTGGAAGCAGCTCACAGTCTAGAAAGAAACTCACTTGCATTTAGCACAGGCGAAAAATTATAAAAACTAGTGTGTCACGTGATCCCTTACAAAAAGCCATTTTGGAATCAGCTAAGAGAAAATTTGTGTAACTAAGTGACTTAATTGCCTAAAAGTTAAACAGTGTTTCTATTGACAGGGTAGTAGTCAATATTTCAGAATGATTTTAATGTAATAAGTCAGTTCATTACCATAAGCACAAGCAGATCATATATGGAGATTATATGTTAAAGGAACTCTGCTTTGGTGTCAGGGTCACATTACTTTTTTATTTAAGATTTATTTATTTATTTATTTATTTATTTATTTATTTATTTATTTATTATGCAGTGTTCTGCCAGAAGAGGGCACCAGATCCCATTATAGATGGTTGTGAGCCACCACCATGCAGTTGCTGGGAATTGAACTCAGGACCTTAGAAAGAACAGCCAGTGCCCTTAACCACTGAGCCATCTCTCCAGCCCCACATTACTTCTTTAAAAACATAAAATGTACACACAGTTCTTTATTACAAACAGGAGGTGATCATGCAGTTAGATAGTAAGTTAAATGAACTCTGCTTTATATAAATATTTGGTAACAGAAAACTTTAATGAAAGGAACGTTGGCACTTGGTGAGAGCCAAGTAAAATAATTCAATCGTAAACATAATAAAATGGGTGCTTACTATTTAGGAGCTATTGTTTCTAAAAAAAAAAAAAAAAAAAAAAAGCTTAAGACACACACAGCTTCAGTGTCCCAGGCCATCATTGTGTGCGGGTGGGGGGTGGGGCGAGGATTCTCGTGCGGAGGCCAGAGGGTCGTGGTGTGTGCCCTGCTCCATCACTCTCCACCTTATTCCCTTGAGACAGGGTCTCTCACTAGGCTGGTGGCCAGCCAGCCCAGCCATCCTCCCATCTGCCCTGACAGCACCAAGCATTTTTTTCTGTGGGTTAAATCTTAGGTCCCTGTGTTTTTGTAACAGGTGCTCTCACTCACGGAGACACCTTTCCAGCCTTTAACAGCATATATTCTTAATCTTTCTTTCGGAGCATTCCTCCCCAGGCCAGCTACTGGCACTGACTTGGTATGTGTTTGTGTAGTATCGTGTTCAAGTTGTTAAAGCTGCTGTTTTGTTTGTTTATTTGAGACAGGGGTTTCTGTAGTCGCTGCATCACTTTACACTCCACAAGCAGTGAGTGAAGACCCTCTGTCTCCGAGTCCTCCACAGCATCCGTTAAGTTTTGTTCTCTAGGTGACCCCTTCTGACTAGGGCGAGATGGATAAGTAATAAAGATTACTTATGTTCATTTTGACGTATGTGTATGTATCTCTGCCTTTGAGAGTTTAGGTGCGTCTCCACCGAGGCTAGAGGGCCCTGGACCCCCTGGAACTGGGATCACAGATGGCTGTGAGCCACCATGAGGGTTCTTGGCACCAAATCCTGGGCCTCTCCAAGAGCAGCCACTGCTCTCAGCTCTCAGCCTCTGGGTCATCCCTCAGCCCCTCTGCCGTTTCCCTCTGGAGGTTTTGATTGGAGTTCTCCCGGGGCCTGAGGATGTTGGACACTTTTTCAGGGTCCATGGGATATTTCTATTCTTCTTTTGAGAACTACCTGTTCAATTCATTTGTCCATTTGGGTTGTTTGTTTGTTTGGTTGGTTTGGTTTTTGGATTCTTACAGTCCAAGGAAGAGTTGTTGAAGATCTCCATTTCCTAGGAGCATCTTCAGTCCTCTGATAGTCTCCTCCGCTGTGTAGATGTGGTCTACACATTCAACAACCCCCCTCTCCTCCCCTCCCTTACCCTTTGCTGCCCTCCCCTCCCCTCTGCTCCCTTCTTCCCTTCATCTTCATACCCAATTCCACTGATGCCGAGGTGTTCTAATCTCCTGCAATCCCATTTGTCTGTTTGGAGTTCACTCCTGAACTATTGGGTCCCTTCAGCAAGTCCTGGCCTCTGCCTATGTCTGGAGCTGGCTGCCACCTCTGTTCTGTTGCCTGGAACATTCATTGCGCCTCCGCCTAGGGTGTCTTTGGCCACTAGAGGGCACTAGAGACGCACATTTTCAGTTTTCCTGGGCAGGGGCCTGGCTGGGATTCCTTGGTCCCAATGCCTTGAAAAGCCCCACCCCGTGAGTACTGTGGAGCAGGACCCGGTGGGCTGTGCCTTCTGTCATAATTCTGAGAACTTCAGTATTCCGTGGAAAAAGATGACGGTTTAACCGTGCAGGAAGATCTTTAGACACAGACAAGAAGTTAGTCTGGATTCAAAATTACCTATGACTTTAAAAAATGTTGTTGATTAATCACTCTTCCCTCCTAAAATAACTAAAATTAATTTGGTTTCTAGCTAACACATAAGAACTGTACATATTGCTCAGATTTCAGGTCATTATTGGTTTTTTTGTTTTTGTTTTGTTTTGAGATGTTGTCTCACATAGCTCAGGATGACTTATACATCACTGTCACCAAAGCCTTGAACTCCTGATCCTCATTTTTATTAGCTTTTTGTTTTGTTTTGTTTGAGGCAGGGTTTCTCTGTGTAGCCCTGGCTGTCCTGGAACTCACTCTGTAGACCAGGCTGGCCTCAAACTCACAGAGCTCTGCCTGCCTCTGCCTCCTGAGTGCTGGGATTAAAGGTGTGCGCCTCCACTGCCCAGGGATAGCAGGATTCTTGAAGTTTATCACCAGGTAGGGCTCACATATGGTTTACTTTTGAATTTTCACTTTGTCCAATTTCTTTACTTCTTTATTACTTATATATGTACATGAGAGTGTGCCATGGCACTTGTGCAGAAGTCAGAGGACCACGCTCAGAAATTGGCTCTGTCCTTCCACCAAGTGGGTCCCGAGGATTGAACTCAGGCAATCAGGCTTGGCAGCAAGCCTTTACCAGCACTCCCCCCCTCTCCCACACACACACCCTCCTTGACCTCCATCAATTCTTTACAATGAGTCAAATTTGCTATTGAGCATCAACCTATTTTCCTTCTTTTCTCTGCTTCCAGCCTGACCCTCCTGTCTTGTCTGTCACTTCACTCTGGTGGGTTGAAACTAATGACAGTGAGAGCAATGGTGGCACAGCAGTCAACCCACAGTCAGAGGGCAACACCACCAGCGGACAGCAGACGAAGCAAAGGCAGGAGGACTGTGAGTTCGAGGCCATCCTGGGTTCCATTGCAAGACTGTCTCAAATCAAAAGTAAAGAACAACTTCGAGTCTCTAGGCCAAAATGAGATGAGGTGTGAACAATAATGAATTAGGAAATTTCAGTGCTTGCTAAATCACTGTTTCATTCAGTAGGACACACCTGGCTTCATCAAGGGAGACAGAAATGCTTATGGCCATTTACCCCGTGCCTCAGACTCCAGCAGGATTTTTCTGAGCAGGCAAGATTTTCTTATGGAGCAGGCTGGGTCTTCAGACTCTGGCTTCAAAGAGCAGAGGAAAGGAAGAAATTTGTCACTGGCTCCTTGCTCTCTAGCTTCTGCCCTTAATTGAAAAGGTGCCGGGAATGTCCTCCTGGGTGCCCCCACCTTTTTTTTTTTTTAAACCCAAAGAGAAGACACGAAAGGAACTTGTGTCTGGGCCAGAGAGCCCTGTTGTCTGTCCGATTTTCCCCAGCCTGGAAACCCATCTGTCTGCTGCTTTCAGATCTCCTCATCCATCCTGAGCGAGTTTCCACGCCTCTGAGCTTGAATCTTTCCTGTTATCAGTGAACCCAGGAGCCTGCTAGCTTTGGAAGGGACACATTCTGATTAGAAGTCGCCTATCTTCATAACTTTCGGGCCACTGGAGAAGAAGAAAACAGCATGGTCAAGATAAACGACTCTGGTTTTCATTCAGAGCCGACATCCATCTTGACAAAAACTGAACCCAGTTTCCAGGGATTAGAAGTGTGGAAGAGAGAGTAGATGGCCATTCTCTCTCTCTCTCTCTCTCTCTCTCTCTCTCTCTCTCTCTCTCTCTCTCTCTCTCTCTCTCTCTCTGTGTGTGTGTGTGTGTGTGTGTGTGTGTGTGTGTGTGTGTGTGTGTGTGTTTGGGGTGGGGGTCGTCTGTAGTAAAGATAATAACTTCAGTTCTGTGGAAAAGGAGCCGTGTTGATTGTTAATGCTTTGCTTTTCCTCTGTATCTTTCTTTCTTTTTAAGAGAAATTTCTGTTCTGTGCCTTTTATTTCTTGCTTGAATGTTTATCCATCCCCGTGCTTGGTCATTGAAACCAGTGACAAGCCCCTCCTCGTGTTGCTCTTGGCTGGAAAGTTCTGAAAGTGTGACAGAGGCCGTGAGCTGCCAGGAGGCTCCTCAGAGCCCATTAAAGCACATAGAGAAAGAATCACATTTAATCAAAGAGCCTGGGCCCACAGCCCCCCTCCCCGCCCACTGTTTAGACTTCAGTGAGTGTTATGTCAACTGCTGGATCTGGCTGTGGTTGGTGAGATCGGTTCAAAGGATGCTGGGATGCAGCGTGACTCCACCAAATGCCACCATCGCTTCTCAGCTGCGGGCTCCTCTCTGGGGCAACAGGTCAAGGATGGAGGCCCAGAAAGAAAAGGCTGCCCAGATGCCATGGGGGGGGCTTTGCTCCTCAAACCTTGCTACCCAGCTGCAGGGCTGAGGACCACATCTGGGTGGCTGGCTACTCTGTGGCGTTTTCTCAGATGCACCCTCATGAGTAACTCCTCCAGGATAACTTGTCTCAGAGACCCAGAATCTGCTACTAAGAACTTACTTTAGAGAAGACAGGTTCCAAAATAATGGGAATTCCCTACAGAGATATATAATATAAATTTAAAACCCAGTGCATATTCACCTGATGCTTAGAACCGAATGCCAGGAAGTCTACAGAGACCTCCGGGAGAGTGACAGAGGGAAGGAATGTTGGAAACTCTCCCCATGATCAAGCAGACGTTTAATGTGCAAATAAAGCCAGGCAATCAAACACTCACCATACATGTGCTGCAGGATATTATTTTAACTGGGCAAGGATGTGTTGTATTTGTTTATGCTGCAGAATGCTACTTTAACAGTGTAAAGGTGTGCTACATTTGTTTACACTGCATTTGTTTAGTTATATAAAGCTGTGTTGCCTCTGTTTCAACTTGCCTGACTAAGGCACCTGATTGGTCAAATAAAAAGCTGAACAAAGCTAGTCATTGGGGGTGCACACCTTTAATCCCAGCACTCGGGAGACAGAGGTAGGCAGATCTCTGTCTGCAGAGTGAGTTCCAGGACAGGCTCTAAAGTAATGCAGAGAAACCTTGCCTTGGGGGAGCTGAATGGCCAATAGCTGGGCAAGAGAAAGGATTGGTGGGGCTGGTGGGCAGGAAGAATAAATAGGAGAAGAAAAGGAGAGAGGGAGAAGGAGGAGAGAATGAGGGACACACCTGGACAAGAAGCCAGGCAGCCACCAGCCAGCCAGACATGGGGAGCAGGGAAGGTAAGATGTATAGAAGAGAAAACAAAAGTAAAAAGTTCCATGTCAAAAAAGGTAACTAAAGAGAAACAAGTTAATTTAAGAGCTAGCCATAAATGTGCCAAAGCTGGGCCAGGCATTCACAACTAATAATAAATGACCGTGTGATGACTTGGGAGCTGGTTGTTGGCCTGAAAGAAAAAGCCTGGTAAATACATGGGAGTTAAAGATATCAGGTAGCTCACCCAGAGACAGACACCTCCTAATAGAGATGGTGCTCTCCATGGGGAAAGCAAGATGGTGTGATGATGGTGATGGTGATGGTGTGATTATGGCGATGATGGTGGTGGTGGTGATGATGAAGGTGATCATGTTAGTGATGGTGGTGGTGGTGGTGATGGTGGTGGTGATTGTGGTGATGATGATGATGATGATGATGATGGTGATGGTGATGATGATGATGATGGTGATGGTGGTGATGATGATGACTATGGTGATGGTGGTGGTGGTGGTGATGGTGATGATGAAGAGGATGGTGATGGTGGTGATGTTGGTGATGATGAAGGTGATCATGATAGTGATGATGATGGTGATGATGATGGTAATAATGACTGGAGTGAGAGATGATGGAAAGTAGATCCAAAGTATGAGGTCTTCTAGCATTTAACTGAAGGATACGTCCAACTGTTTCTGCAAAATGTATTGGAAGTAAGAGCTGACTCAGGAGTGCACACACATGTTAGAAGGATGGTGCAAATTTTTCCTGTGTAATGTGTGGAGTTTAAGAATAAAAACGCTCACCAAAGTGAAAGTTGCGATTGTATGTAGGGGAGTACCAGGGAGCCTGGCGCTGGGGCATCTCTCCCTCTGGTTTTTGATATGTGTGTTTTGTATGGAGGTCTGACCACATCATTTTATTCTTGACAGATGGAAAAAGGAGCCTAGAATGTCAGTAAAATCCACACTCTAAATTTTTTCATAACCCCATAATGTGCATATAATAACCTAGTATCATAGATGAGAAAACAGGGCGTCTGGTGACTTGTCCTGCTTGGTGAGAGGCAGGGCCAAGACTAGACCCCAGGGTGTCTCTGGCTCCCTAACCAGGCTCGTGTCCAGTGCACAACACATCTGCTAAAGGTAGCCCTTGGCTCAGCTAAGGAACAATGTCCCCAGGACAGCAACTTGGATGCCACCTGAAGTGGCTACCTGGTAGCTCCATAACTCAAACACAAAGTCATCTCATCTTAAATTTTGTCCCAAAGCTGCAATTGCTTTTTCAGGGTCCCAGACTTCCTCGAACCATGGTCATTGCAGAACTGGGTGTATCCTGGGTGGGCTTCTCATCCGCTCTACTCTGGGCAGGGAGACCCCTAAACAGCCAGACTCCACCTTGCCCTGGAATCCTGGCCCTCACCAGGCTCCCGTTATCCTGGGTAGCTGTATGAACATACCAGTTCTTTAGACTCCTCCTACGTATTTAACCCAAACTGACCTTCCACGTGCTATTTTCTGTATCTTAAATGTTTCTCGAAGGCCAATGTGTTGAAGGCTTGACTCCCCCAGCGTGGGGTTGAAGGGAAGGGATGGGACTTTTAAGAGGAGACCCCCAGTCGTCTTCTATTTCCTGTTTTCATTCCTATCATGAAGCAAGTGTCTGATCTATTGCAAGCTCCCTGCCATGTCTCACTTGGCTGTAAGTCCATAAATACCGGGACCAACCAGGCCATGGCCAGGGACCACTATGAGCTAGATGCACCTGTTTTATACTTAAGTTGACTGATTCAAGTATGTATTTATTATAGTAATGGAAAGCTGACCAACAAACACCAACAGCACTCAGCAAGGGTCCCCTTCCTTCAACACACAGCTCTCTACACAAGTGAAGATGGTGGCATCCTGTTCCAAGTGCTAAGCTGCTTCTCTTCCTAACTTCCTGCAGTGTGACCTGCCCTTTGCAGGCAGCATGGTTGCATGCGTGTGTGTGCACGTGGATGAGTGCACCCGTGGGCATGCTTGTGTGCACGCAAGTGTGTGTGCATGTGTATGAGCACATGTGCTCACATTTGCATGTGTGTGTACATATGTTTGCAAATGTGCGTGCAAGTATGTGGATGTACATGTGTCTACCTGTGAACCTAGGGCTGTTTCCCTCCATCAGAGCCTTGGTTCATTTTGGGAAGATCTCACACTGTGGGGTGGTTTTTCAAAGAAGGTTCTCTCTCTCTCTCTCTCTCTCTCTCTCTCTCTCTCTCTCTCTCTCTCTCTCTCTCTCAAGCCACAAACCCCACAACCCCTCAAGTCAAGTGTGTGACTCAGTGGTTTGGGGTGTAAGCACACACGCATACAACTCTACCCATAATTGAGTTTTGACATTTTGTTTCCTCAAAAAGAAACTCTGGGGGTTGGAGACGCAGCTCAGTTGGTAGAGCATTTCTCTAGCACACATGAAGCTCTGGGTCCAGTCTCTCTGTAAGCCAGCTTGGGTGCACACCCGTAATCTCAGCGCTCAGGAGGTCCGGGCAGGAAGATCAGGAGGTGGAGGTCATCCTGTGCTACATGGTGAGTTCAAGGCCAGCCCGAGCTACACAAGACCCTTGTCCCTAAACTTCTCACAGTGGTGAACATCTTTGTAACCTTGGGGGTCTTCTCACCCCCTCTCTTTTCCTGGCCCAATCAGCTGTAAAACTGCTTGCTCCCTGTCACACTGTAGGTCTTTCTATTCTCCGAACTTTATTTGCAAAAACCAAGTGTCCTCTTTCAAGGCCCACTTATGTGGAGATGAGCTATTGAGTAATATCCCAATTTTATTAGCCATTCATGCACGGATGGGTGTTTGGGTTTCATCCCCCGAAGGGACGGCTGTGCCATGTGGTTCTAGGCCAGTCCTTGCCACACTCCCAGATCTCCGAAGTCACACCCACACCCCTTATTGTTCATGGGTTGCAGTGAGTAACTCACACACTGTCCTGGTGACTCTGCCCCTCCAGGCCACAGTTTAATTAATCTGAAGGAGCTTAAGTTCGTTGATTAACTGTTCTCCCGCTATGGGATAATCCTCCTGTACACTGTGAAGATGTGTTGCTCTCATTGACCATAAACAGCTGATTAGCCAATAGCTAGGCAGGATTTCTGGGGGACAGAGAAGATGCTGGGAAGAAGGGCAGAGTCTCAAGGTCACGAGAGCCAGATGTGAAAGAAGCAACATAGGATGCTCATAGGGGAGGCAAACGAGCCTCGGGGCAGCACATAGATGAACCGAAATGGATTGCCTAATCTCAGCTGTAAGAGCTGTCTGGAGACAAGCCTAGGCTATCAGCCAATCATTTATATTAATAATCAGTCTCTGTGTGGTTATTTGGGAGTGGCTGGTGGGACAGAGCTGATCGCGATCCCAACGAAAAACTACCCACACTGTTCTTCCCAGCGATACTTCAAACACCATATCTTTCAGAACCATCAAAATAGAGGTGCCCTACCCTAATAGCTGACATCCCTAAACAAGGAAGCCCACAAGGTCCTTACTGAGAGGGCTGAAGGCTGCCCAGAGATGAGGCTTGCCCTTGAAGCAAATTCCTTAGATGTCTCATTAATACACATGAAAAGAAAACCATTTGGGGCTGGAGAGATGGCTCAGTACCACCTGCTCCTGCAGAAGACTGGGGTTCAAGTCCCAGCACCCACATGGCAGCTCATAACTCCAGTTCCAGGGGATCCAGATTCTTGCTGTCCTTTAAATGCCCCCCCCACGGGGGTTGCTATATAGAAGAAAGTGGAGCAGGGGCAGAGATGTCCCAAGGGCTTGGAGAGTGTGATACGCTGCCTCCCTTCTTCTGTTTTCCCCCTCCCATGTACATACACAGCTTCTGTTCCTATTAGCTGGTGACTGAAACATTGGCAAAGTTCGTTGCCACCGTTAAAAATTCCTCTGCCTGGGATCTTTCTCTGCCTCCTTATCTTCTCGGGGGCTTCACCTCTTTTTCATTTGCTCCTCATCCTTCTAGTACCTTCTCTGCCTTTAGATTCTCATTTCCTCTTCAAAGGAGAAGAGGGACTTTATACCCCCCCCCCCCACCAAGAGCAGAACAGAGCAAACTCCTAAACTCAAAGCAGGAAACTGGACCTTGACTGAGGAAGCACAGAGCTGGGATTCACTCACTCACTCATTCATTCATTCATTCATTCGTTCATCCAGCAGATTTTTCTCTTTTTAGCAAGGTCAACTTGGCAACAAACTTAGGATCTGCTTCTCACTGGCTCAAGAGGAGTGTGGGACCAGGGCGTTCTGCTCTGAAATAATAATGGCACACACAACCCCGAATGTTTCTTTGCTTTCATGAATTTTTCCCACCCACCCACCCCACCCCTCCACTCCCCTCCCCTCCCCAGTGCTGGGGATGGAGTCCAAGGGAGTCGGGCAAGTGCTCCAGATCGCAGCAACTCTCCCTCCTCCCCATTCCCAACCAGTTGCCTCACCTTGAAGGGTGCTACGATTTTATTTGGTTTTCTTGGTCTGTTTGTCTGACCTGCTTATCCTGCCTGCTTTAAATTAGCTCCTAGATGTGCGCATTAAAGGTGATTAGAAGACTCGGGGACGGCCCCTGTCATTAGTTAATGCTTCAGAGAGCTTGTCGCCTGCAGCTCAAGAGGGCGCGGGCTCCTCGGGCTATATATCACTGATGGCCTGCAGGCCTGCCCAGGCTTCCCTTCCCGGGGTCTGCCCCCCGATCGGGCTGCAGATCCGAGGGGTCGGAGACGAGTTTAATTTAAAGACGAGCCCCCCTTGGGCTGCCAAAGGAAATGGTGTGTCAGGCACGTCAAAAATAGATACTGTTGCCTAGATATATGGACGGGGAGGTGGATACCGCCCCGGCCATCCGTTACCTGGATGGCCTTTAAACGTCAAAACAAATCCTTCCCGGCCTCTCTCTAAGACTTAAATCACCCAGAGAGACAGGGTCAGCCTCTGGGGGTTGGAATGTGCTGGGAGGGGGATGGGTGGGCCTCGGGGTGGGCGGGGGAGGCGGCCTGTGGCTCCCGGGGAGCGCGTGCGCCCAAGTCTCTGAGCTCTTCAGATCTAGAGGATTGGAACCAGCTCTTGCTGCTTGAGATCCACTTCAGAGACTCAGGCAGTTGCCTCCCGAGGTGTGTGGGTTTGAATACAACCAGCCGCCCACGCTGGATGTGGAGGATGCGGGCGGAGAGCGAAGGGCAGTGAGTCAAACAGGTGTGCAGCGGGCCTTCGCTTTGTGCTAGTCAATAGCTTTTATGCGCGTGGCTTCTGTGGCCAGTCTTGGTTAATGCTAGAGTAGCTCCATGACGCATATAGCCTCATTGGACACAGTTGGGGCTCAGAGAGGCTGAGTCGCCTGCTTAAGGCTGCGGCTGCACTGTCTCCCCCCCCCCCCCCAGGCTGTGGCTGCACTGTCTCCCCTCCCCCCTTGATCCCCCAATCCCCACTTCTGACAAAGTCTCGTGTATTCCAAGCTGGCCTCAAACTCCTGATCGGGCCCCTCCACTTCCTGCTCAGTTCTGGATTCACAGGCTTGGGACACTATTATTCTTGGCAAACTGCGCAGGAGGATACCTGGAACTCACTGGGCGATCGATCAACCCAACCGAGCTGAATCGGGGCTCCAGGTCCCAGATGGAGACTGTTTCAAAACAACAAACCCTCAAGGTGTGTGACACCTGAGGGAGAACGCTGAAGTTGACTTCTGGCCCTCTCACGTGCACACCCACCCACCTCCACACCTCCTCCCCTCCCCCTCCCCCACTGCCCGCATACTCAGGCATGGTGGTTTACACCTATAATCCCAGCACTTGAGAGATAGAGCAAAGAGGATTTTGACTCCCAGTATAGCCTAGACTCCATAATGAAAGTCTGTCTCAAAACAAAAACAAAAAACACAATTCCCAAACAATGTTTATATATATATATATATATTATATACATATATATACATATACATGTATACACATGCATACACATGCATGTGCACATACATGCACATGCATACATATACATACATATAGATACATGTATATAATACTACATACATATACACATGCATATATATGTTTATGTACATATATATACACATACATACACAAGCATACATGCATGCAGAACATATATACATCGATGTGAGACTAGGATTTAGGAGCTGACTCTCCCCAGCAAAGTGTTTGTTTTTCAAATGTGAGGATCTGAGTTTAAATACCAAGTTCCCATGGAAAACTGAGAGCAGTAGTCCATACTTGGATTCATTGACCAGAGACAGGAGAATCCCTGGGGCTCAGTGGCCAGCACATCCTCCATTTCCAGAGGATCTGGAGTTGGCTCCCAGCACCCGTATCAGATAGCTCACAGCCATCTGTAATTCCATCTCCAGGGGATCCAACACCTTCCTCCAACCTCTGCAGACATCGTACTCTTGTGAGGTATCCACCGAAGAAGCCTGCTGGGACACGGGTTCAAGTCAATAGAAAGCCTTTGTCAGCCAGCCAGTGACTACAGTGGGTGTTCAGGACCCCAGTGCAGTCCTGCGCCTTTCTCAGGGTGAGCTTTTAAGCACAAAAGCCACATCCGGGGTTGACACAGCTCGGTTAATAAGGACAGTTAGCCAGAAGCAGAATTACAGAAGGCAACAGCAAGGTTAGTGCATGTAGGGACTTCCCCAGAGCTATGGACTTCGATGGATTAGGTCTTTGTTCTCCCTTCGGCTGGTGATGTTGCCTGTGTGCTGAGGTCTGGGGTGTGCTCCACTCTCCTCTGGCCTCTGTGCACTTCCATCAAGAAGTTTCTCTAACCTCTCCCTGCCTCAAATAGAAAAGGGAGGGTTTGGGGAAGGGGGCTCAGAGGACTGGAGTTCCTGTCCCCGGCACCCACATAAATGCTAGGCTGGTGTGGTGGAGACAGGGGCTCCCTGGGGCAAGCTGGCTAGGTAGGCTATCAGAATCAGCAAGCTCTGGGTTCAAGTGAGAGACTCTGCCTCAAACATATAAAGCCGTGCGTGAGTGGTCAAGGGAGGAGGCTGACACTAACCTCTGGCTCCAACATACATGCACATACATGTACATATGTGAACATACATGCACACATGCATGCAGACCACACACATGCATAGGCCTAGATGCATTCATTCAGATCGACAGGGGCGTTCTAGGCCCCATCTGCCCAGGGGACAATCCCCTGGTGTGTCGGTTTTGTGAGCCGTACTGTTCGGTGGGGGCTTGGGTTACATCACCTGTGTTCATTGATGTATTTACTGCCTATGCCTCCGGCCTCCTTTCACTTCTCCGAGTGAATACATCAGGCCCATCACAGTGAAACCAGTGAGTGCTGGATGACTGGTTTATGGCTGTGCCTGCTGCAAGAGGTGTGTTTGCAGACCTTCATGGCAGGTCCCTAGGTGTCAGCTTCTAAGATGCTGGGTTCAGCATCCAAACCCCAGGACATCACAGACCCTGCTTTGCTATCTCGGAGGACACTTCCTTCCTCTCTGCATCCAGCCCTTGTCATTGTCAGTCGAACACCCGGCTCTCCTTTCTTCCCTGTCTTCGCTTCCTTGAGTTTCAGCCAAGGAAAAGAAGCAAGATCCCTTACCCACATCCTGGACCACACTAGCGGGCCTTCAGCTCACATCTCAATGGCTTTCTCCTTTGGCTTTAGATCTGAGGGGAAGCTGGAGGTAAAGGGGACTCGAACTGAGTCACTGAATTATTTGGCCTCCTAGGCAGTTTAAAGAGTGGGCCTGGAGTCTCCAGGAAATGGCAAGTGATGCAGCTGAACCCCAAAGCAGGAGATCTTGGGGACCCATCAGCTCTTCAGGGAAGATTGCATCTCTCTGCCTCCACAGGGTCAACAATCTCTTTGTCATGTTTGTCCTCCACAGGGAATCTACCACATTACAAGTTATTGCCTGGTAGATTTCTGAAAGATGGAGATCATGGACCCAGCATGGAACAGCCATACCATAGATGTTTTAGTTGAATGAAAGGATGGGTGGATGGATAGATGGATGGATGGATGGATGGACCTCTCTTAGCATATGGTTAATCCTTTAATTTTTTCCTTATTTTAAACATGTTTTATTTATTCTTTGCATGTATGGGTATTTTGCCTGCATGTATGACTGTGCACCACATGCCTGGTGCCTGGGAGGCCAGAAGAGGGCATCAAATTCCCCGGAACTGGAGTTACAGGTGGTTGTGAGCCACCATGTGGATTGTGGCTCACCCTGGAACAGTAGCCAGTGCTCTCAACCACTGAGCCACCTGTCCTTTGGAGACATGGTGTGTGTATGATTTGAGTATAGTATGAATGCCCACCTACATGACAGAGGGTCAAACTATGCACACAGTGGGGGTGCTTCCATCATGCTAGGAGTGGTCCCAGGAGGGAGGCCTGTCATCAGAAGTGCAGTTTAATCACTTCCCACGTTAGAAACTTCTTTCTGAAACTCACTAATCATCACATGGATTCTACTGTTCTCTTTCTCTGTGTATGCACAAAAATATTTCAAGTCACAAATTAAGATTTTACTACATATGTTGAGCCCTCGGAGCCCAGGAAATAATATGGAATGAGAAAGGAAGCCTCTTTCTTCTTTTCTTTCCCCGCTCCCCCCCAGCCCATGTTTTTAAACTCTCCTTGCAGCTCAGGATGTGGGGAAAGGGACTTCCAATGTTTGGGTGCTGGCATTCCAGCTAGCAGCTAAACAACACATCAGGACACTGGTGTGAGCATCCATCAACTCCCAATGTCTCAAGGCCATCATGAAGTTCATGGTAATTTGAGAAAACATCCAATTTCTTTCGTGAAAGTAGTCAAAACCTGTCTAATACCATTATCAACACGAACACTGAGGAAATAGAAAGGGAAGGCAGGCCTCATGGCGCAGGACCACCATCCCTGCCACTCAGGAGGTTGAGGCGGGAAGGTTACATGTTCAGTGTCAAGGCCAGCCTTGGCAATTTAAGCAAGACTTGGTGAGAAGATTAAAAGCAGAAACAGGGCTAGAGTTAGAAAAAAGTGGAGGGAGGGAGGGAGGGAAGGAGGGAGGGTTGGGGAGGGAGGGAGGAGGGAGGGGGAGGCAGGAAGGACACTCAATGCTCTCATCTTCCTCCCTGCTACCTGGTCACCACTTTGGGTCACAACTGTCTACTTCCTCATGTGCAGGTGCAGAGGACAACTTAACTGCAGGTATGCAATCAGCTCAAAGTTTTGAAGAAACCGCCGCCAGTTCCATAGTTGTCAGAGGAGAGAAAGAATTGCCCATACAGATGTACACTTAGAAAATTCACCAGTGGATGTTGGACCTTTGATTAACTAAGAATGTCTTAAGAGGCTGCTCCTGGAGAAGCATTGTAAGTTTATTCACACCCAGCAGGATAGGGTGCTGATGAGGACACACACCCTGCTGCCGCCCACGTTATTATTTTTTTAATCTCAATTACTTCCTTACTGAGAGTCTGCTGGTAGCTGCAGCCTGGTGCCCCAGGGCCCCGGAGCCTTGCTCACCCCCAACCCCCACCCCCGCCCCACCTCCGCCTGCTTTGGAGATTTTATTTATTATCTGTGGGAAAGTATATTGTTTGGAGATTCTGGATTTTATTTCTCCACTGGCTTTGACAGATACTCGGGGAAAGGGCGGGAGGGGGGTCGAGCATTTGGTTTTGTTTTATGATATGCTGTGGAGGATCTGTTAAATTCTCAGGGGCCGTCGGGCCTGGAGGACCGTGCAAATGAAAGGCCAGGCGACGGTTTATGAGGGTTTGTGGTGGGAGTGGTGAGGACAAGGAGCGAGTGTGGTCAGTTCCTTGTGAGACAAGCAGCTGGAACAACAGGGCTGCGTTTAACACGGGCATTACTTTTAACAATGCTAACAACACAGCGTAGATCATCATATCAATTCATTTTATGCAAACACAGAAGTGGCTGGCAGGGACTCCTCCGTTCACCCGCCCCTTGAATCACTTGGGTTTCAATCTTGGTTCTGCTGCATGCTTCCTCCCTGTGTAAGCCGTAGCTGCTCTTTGGTTTCCTCTGGAAAACGGGTGGGTTAGGCGGATCTAGCCTGGGGAGTTACACCAAATGTGCCTCAGGTGGAGTGGAGAGATTGTGAGACATTTGGTTATAGAAGCCTCTTGTCATGGCAGGCGTAAGATGGATCTGCTGTTGAGATCTCTTGCTGCTTTTCCAGAGGGTCTGAGTTTGATTCCCCTAACCCATGCCAAGAAGCTCACAACCAATTTTAGCGCTAGAGGGATCCATGTCTTTGGCCTCCATTGGGCACACACAAAGAGACAGTTAAAAAATAATAATAATAATTTTATTTATTTATTTTTATGTGTTCAGTGTTTTGCCTGTATGCGTGTACATGCACGTGTACTTAAGTCGCCAATGAATGTTGGGACTTCAGGAGGAATCAAACATTAAGAACCTAGACCCTTTGGGAGGTAATCACTCTGTACCAGCCAAGACCACACAAAGGTATCAGATCCCTGGAACTGGATGGTTATAAGCCATCATGTGGGTGCTGGAAATGAAACCCGGGTGCTTTGGAAGAGCAGCCCATGCTCTTAACTCCAGAGTCATCTTTCAGGTACAACAAATTAATCTTTTTAAAGTAGCATACTATACCTGCCCCTCTTTGAGGGCTATGGCTGGGATTGAGATAAACCCATGGCACTGGGTTTGATGCTTATGCCTGGAATGCCAACAATCAGGAGGCAGAGGTAGGAGAGTTGCCAGTTCAAAGCCACCTGGGTTACACAGAGAGATCCTGCTTTCAGAGAGAAACAATGGCTAGAGCTGCATTTGCCTAGGTGCTGGGTTCAATCCCCACCACTGTAGGTAAACTAAAAAGCCTTGCCCTGTGCCTAGCCAGCTGGCACTGAGTACAGCATTTCTGTACCCTTCCTTGAACAACACATAAATGTTTGTTGTAACCTCTGTCATTGGATTAAAGAGCTCTTACTAGACCATGTATCTCGATGAAAGACTAAAATCTTCACTGTCAGGAGCCCCACGTGCTTCAAATCAAAGCCACCTACCTTGGCTTCTCATAGAAGCTTCTGAATGCAGCATTCCTCTTATGGTCTCCAAACTCACCGAAAGAAAACGCCAAAAACCCCTACCTCTGGTGCGGGAGCCCAAGGTTCTGCTTCAGTTGATATCCGCCAAAAGTGCAACATCTCTGCCCTAAAAAGGTCCCTCACGATCCACAGGCGCACGGGACTGAGAGTCCGGGAGGTGGATGTCATCCTTATGTTTGTGTGACTGTACAAATGTGTGTGCACGGGCATGTGTGTTCCCACAGAAGCCAGAAGAGGGCAGTAGATCACTTGGGGTTGGATCACAGGTGTTTGTGGTCAAACTCTGGTTCTCCTGACTGAGTAGCAAATGCTAACTGTGGAGGCATGTCTCTAGTCCCAGACATGGCCATACCTCCGCATCTTACCAGGAGAGCAAATGTAGATGACATATAGACAGTCCTAGCCCGGATTAAATCCTATCATACCACTAGATATATCAATCAAGGAGATTCCAGAAAATTCCATACTCAGCCAGCAAGTGATATTTTACTCTTCTCAGCTCAGATCTAGGATATTTTAGTGTGTGTGTGTGTGTGTGTGTGAGTGTGTGTGTGTGAGTGTGTGTGTGTGTGTGTGTGTGTGTGTGTGTGTGTGTGTGTGTGCTATTGCCTATGTCGGCTTGTGTGAAGACCAGAGGAAGACATCTGGACATCAGGATACCCTCCTCAATCTCTTTTCCACTTTAGTTCTTCTTTTCTTCCTTCTTGGTTTGCTTTGTTATTGTTGTTTGTGTTGTTTTTAAGACAGAGTTTCTTTGTGTAGCCCTGGCTGTCCTGAAAACACTCTATAGACCAAAGTTTCCTGTTGTTGAGGAGTCTGGAGACACACCATGGCCTATGGGCTGAAGATGGAACATTACAGAAGAACTTCAGGTGACTGACCAGGCAGTGAGTTGTCTCTGTCATTTCTAGAGTTTATATATTATCCTTCTGTGGTCTTTGAAAGAATTGAAGGCAGACAGTTATGGTTATACTTTTCCTTAGTTAGGATTAAAGATAAATTACATATAGGACTTTAGACTCACAAAGATAGGATAGATGATATTTTCTTTAAGTCTTACAAAATGTTAATGGACTAAATATTGTTAACTGTGATTCTTAATTGATAACTGTTGTGTGACATATTTTGCTATGTTAAGGTTAAAACCCTTCTTTTTATTTTAGACAGAAAAGAGGAGATGATGGGAGATGTTATTCTGTAAATATGTTTCTCATCTTGGTTAATGAATAAAGCACTGTTTGGCCAATGGGAAAGCAAGATAGGCAAGGCTAGGGGACAAGGAGGAGGAAAGAGGAAGTAGTGAGAAGTCAGCATATAGAGCCTAGAGGAGGCAAGATGCCGGCCCGCCGCGATCAGATAAGATCACCACATGGAAATACTTAGATAAGTAGAAATGGGTTAATAATTTAGACAGAGCTAGCCCATAAACAATAATAGTAACTAGCCAACAGGATTGTATCAAATACAGAATCTCTGAGTATTATTTGGGGCTCCTGATGGGAGATGTTATTCTGTATATATGTTTCTCATACTGGTTAATAAAGCACTGTGGCCAATAGAAAACTAGATAGGCAGGGCTAGGAGACTAGGAGGAAGAAAGAGGAAGTAGAAGGCGGAGTCAAGATGTAGCCCGGGGAAGGAGCAGGACGCCTGCCGCGCGGCTCCCCATAAGACGACCACGTGGAAATACTTAGATAAGTAGAAATGGGTTAATGATTAAGGCAGAGCTAGCCCATTAACTATAATGGTAACTGGCCAACAGGATTGTATCAAATACAGAGTCTCTGAGTGTTATTTTGGGGCTGGTGCGGCTGTGGGCCCACGTGGCCACAGGACAGGGAGGCCGGCAGGGAGACCTGCCGTAACAGGCTCCCATGGTGACAGGACCAGGCGACCGGCGGGGAGGAACAAAGAGTGGGACCAGACTGACAGCAGGGGAAAAACCTGCTGGTAACATTTGTGTAGCCCTGGCTGTCCTGAAAACACTGTATAGACCAGACTGGCCTCAAACTCACAGAGATGCACCTGCCTCTGACTCCCCAGTGCTGAGATTAAAGGTGTGCATCTCTACATGTGGCTTTACTTTAGTTTTGTGATAGAGTTTCTCACTGGATTTGAGCTTCACTATTTTGTCTAGACTGGCTGGCCAGCAAAGTCCTAGCATCCTCCTTCCCCCCGTAAAGGTACAAGCTCATAGAATTTCTCCTGGGTTTATATGGGGCTGGAGATTGGGGTCATTTGAATGAGAATGAACCCCATAGGCTCAGATGTGTGAAAACTTTGTTCCCAGTTCTTGGCACCAGTTGGGTAGGTTTAAGAGGCATGGCCTTGCTGGAGGAAGTATGTCACTGGGGGTGGCCTTTGAGGTTAAAAAGCCGCACATCCTTCTCAGTTCACCCTTTCTCTAGTTTCCACTTAGGCAACAACTTTCCAAACAGAACTCCCAACAGCACAGACAGAAAACCCACGAATCACCAAATGTGGCCACAGGAAGTTAAAGTAATTCTGCATAGCATACTCAGCTTTCCTGCCGATCTTTCTATCTTAGTCCTTTTCCTGTAGCTGTGGTAAAACGACATGACCAAGAAAACTTATAAAAGTGCTTAATTTGGCTTCAGTTTCAGAGGGTTAGAGTCCATGACGGCAGAGTGAAGGAGCAGCTGAGCGCTCACATCTTGATCCACAATCAGCAGGCAGAGAAAAGGGACACCTGGAATTCCATTAAGTCTTTCGAAACCTCCAGAGCCTGCCCCCAGTGACACACCTACCCCAACAAGGACACACCTCCTAATTCTTCCCAGACAGTTCCACCAGCTGTGGAGCAAGTATCCAAGAGTAGGCGCTTATGGGTGCCATTCTATTCAAACCACCACAGCTACAGACACAGGACTTCCTCCACAATTCACAAAGAATCACAAAAAATGTTGTCAAGGGAAGGGAAACTGTTCAAAACTGTTGTAACAATATCTAATGCCTTGAGTGCTAATTTTAAAAATTATTTTAACTTAAAAAACTATTTGTAGCTGGTTGGTTGTTACTCTTTGATCTTTTGGGGACCCCCCACCATCCAGCTCCCAAATAATTCACATATTCTTTCTTATGAATGCCTGGACATAGCTTGGCTTGTGTCTAGCCAGCTTTTTTTAACTTAAAGTATCCCATCTATCCTTTGCCTCTGGGCTTTACCTTTCTATGCTTTTGTTTACCTCTCTTTACTTTCTAATCCATGGCTTGCTGTGAAGCTAGCTGGGTGGCAGAGCCCTGGAGTCCTCCTCCTTAGCCTGATCCTCAGTCTTTCCTTCCCAGATTTCTCTTGTTTATTCTCTCTGCCTGCCTATCCTTTCTCCTGCCTTACTATTGGCCATTTGGCTCTTTATTAGACCAACCACGAGTTTTAGACAGGCAAAGCAACACAGCTTCACAGAGTTAAACAAACACAACATAAAGCAATGCATCTTTGCGTCATTAAACAAATGTTCCATAGTACAAGCAGATGTAACACATCTTAAAATGATAGTCTACAACAACCATTTACCAGGGCTGGAGAGATGACTCTGGTTAAAAGTATGTGCTGCTCTTGCAGGAGGCCAGAGTTTGGTTCCAGGCACACACACTGGCACTCCCAACTGCCTGTAACTTCAGCCAGGGGAGTCTGATGCCCTCTGCTGGCCTCCTTCGTCACTGCACTCAAGTGCACATACTCACCCTTCCACATGCACATGTACACATACATAAGAATAAAATGTAAAAGTATTAATTTTTTGCTTACTTATTCTTATTTAAATTTCTAGCCCTCACTTAAGAAGCCAGGTGAGGTTCCAGTGCTGCAGGGGATGGTAATAGAACTTGCTGGTCTCCAGCTTAGCTCCAGCATCAGGGAGAGACCCCGTCTCAGGGGAAGAAGGCAGAGAGTGCTAGCACGTGGGACCCCTGATGTCCTCCTCTGGCCTCTGTAAATGCACAGACAACAACGGGAAAGCAAAGTGCCATGTATTTGTCGGATTCGTTGATGAGAGATCTGGGGCACGTGGGCAAGCTGAGGCAACAGCATGAGCTGGACCCACCCTTTGGCAGCCTTTCCCCGATTCCGGCTGTGGATGAGGAGGACTGTGGAGCAACCTGGGGTCAGTGGACTGGCCGGATCTGAGCAAATACCCTAGCTGTGGGTCTCGCTCCCTCCAAGCTTGGCCAAGACATGTGCTTCCATCAGGCAATAAAATCTGGGCCAGGAAGACTGTGGCCTTAGGGTTTGTTTCATTGTGTTTTTATTATTAAAAAGCTTAGACATGTGGAACACAGATAATTTAGTCCCGTATGAGGCTTCCTTTGGCTCCTGCATCTGAGGAATTTAACGAGAGGCAAACCAGAGTGAACTGTACACAGCTATTTGGGATGTTTGAAAAGGTTGAAGGAAAGAATTGTGGACTTCAAAGCCTGGAGGGCAACCTCCCGGGCAAGCTGTGATTGGGAATGTTGCCTGGATCTTCATATTGAGGGTTTCTTAAAGGGGTCGGAGGTCGGCAGGGGATTGTAAGATTTTTGTTTTTGTTTTAATGAGTTTTAAAAGGAAGAGAATAATGACGTTAAAGTCAGACCCTTAAATACCCTTCTTGGAATGGTTGGAATTATGTTTCAATCTTTATGTGCTCTGAGGGACAATAACACAGGCTGGGAAATAATGATTTTCCAAGCTCCAGGGTTGTTCTACCCCTCTGCCTGCACTGTCCCCAGCCTCATTAGGTCCTGTCTAATTTTGTTCTGTGTGCCCCATTACCCACCTGCTTCAGCTGTATATAGGGGTCAGTCCCCCACCCCACCCTCTGAAACTTTTGGGAACTGTTCTGAGATCTCTGCTAGCCACAGAGTTGTGGGTTTGGGGAGTAAGGTTATTGTTTAAAGTCAGGATCTCACTACATAGCCTAGAACTCACTTTGTAGACCAGGCTGGCTTTTAACTCACAGAGATCTACCTGCCTCTGCCTTCCAAGTGCAGGGTTTAAAGGTATGCCCCACCATGCCCAGCCTAACACATAACTAAGGAGTTTAACGTTCAAGAAAGGAGTGAGGTCAACCCTTGCTCAAATTCAACCCCATCCTCATGTGTAAAAGGACTGTCAAGAGTAAATATGTATCTTTAAAAACAAATCTTAAAAAAACAAGACGGTGTTGACTATATCGTTTTCATATTATGATATACCACTGTCTATGGCTGCCACCTCTGGCTCAAATTTAGGCTTGTGGGATTCATCCACAATTGCCCCCAAACAATTGCCCCAAACAAGTCTTTCAAAAATGCCACCCCATGTTGTGGTGCAGGTGTGTACAAGCACACACACACACACACACACACACACACACACACACACACACACCATGGCACACATGTGAAATCAGAGGACAACTCTGTGAAGTCGGTTCTCCTCGTCCACTAATGTTCTGAGAATTGCCTTTCCCTTTACCCTCTGAACTATTTCATCCTACCTCACTGCATCTCTGCTGGAGGCGGTAATTCATTCCCCCCCACTCCCCGTGGTCTTACTTGGTTGGGGTTTGCTTTTGAGACAGGGGTCTCTCTGTATAAGCCCGGCCACCCTGAAACTATGCAGATCAGGCTGGCCTCAAACTCACAGACATCCATCTACCTTTGTCTCCCCAGTTTGAGGATGAAAAGTTTGTACCACTATTCCAGGTGTTTTAATGGTATTTGCTACAATGTATGGGTCTATTTGAGCACAGTGAAGGCTCTACCCTTGTAACAGTTCAGGACCCCTAACCTCAATCTTACCACATGAGATTTGCGTGGTTTTTAATTTTATGTTTTTTCTTTCTATAAGTAGTAAACCTTAATTCTTAATTATAATTATTTAATTGGCATGTATTAGTTGCATTAATGCTGATTACTACTAGGATTCATAAAGAGGATTTCATGCAAGAATATAGTCTACATTAGGTATGTTTCCCCCATGACCATGTCCTCCCTGAATTAGATGTATTTGTTTCCCTAGACAGGTTTATTTGACTCGCCTGTCATGCTCTTATTAAGGACTTCACCTATCTCTATATGAAATCTAGGATATGCAAATGCAAGTGTGGCGTTTTTTCTTTCTGGGGCTGATTTAATTCACTTAATGTGATGATCTCTGGTTGCATCCTTTTTCCTCAAACAACATAAACTTTGTTCGTTGTTATGGCTAAAGACTATTCCGTCCTGTGTCTCCCACATTTTGCTCTCCATCCCTCCACAGACAGACCTGGTGGACTTGGACATAAACACACCATCCAGCCTTCAAAAGATAAGGCCTTGGGAATTATCAACCCACTAGACCAGGCTTTCAAAGCCCTTTTGGGGACCAGACATCTTCTTTGCGCTTCTTATCCAAAACAAAACACAGAGGCTGATGAGATGGGGTGGGGCTGGGTGCTGACCGGAGTTCAATCCCTGAGCCTGTGTAAAGGGGAGAGAGCTGACTCTACAAAGTTGTCCTCTGACCTCTGCAGCTACACATCGAGCACACACACACACACACACACACACACACACACACACACACACACACATACACACACACACACACTGATCATAATTTACAAAACTGAAGCAGACAGCTAGAGCAGCAGCCATGCACTGACATGGGCAGGCAGAGGTATAGATACACATGTAATTGTGTGATTGTATACTTCTTTCCAGGGTCTGCAGGAGCAAGCTCAAGGCCAACTCAGGTTGCCTAGCTAGCTGGGAAAGGAGGCAGGGAGGCATTAACAATGCACCCTAGCAGTTGCAACTTTGGGGTCAACTGGAGGACAACAACAGGTTTCCACCCAGAATTGCTTCCCCATATTTTTGCTGGGAGGTTACTGGGCCCAGCAAGGGAGAAGGAGGGAGTAGATATCCTGGGCCTGTGCCCAGCCCCACTGTCATCCTGGCAAGGTCTTCTGGGCTATGTAGATGCTTGTGTTTGTGCCGAGGGTGGTGGCCAGACAGAGTCAAGATGAACCAAAGCTCTGTACACAGGGACCTGAGTCGCTGCAGGGTTTGCTCCTAGAGGAATCTGGCAGAAACGAGTCGAAAGTGGTTGGAGAAGCTACCTGGAGCAGGGAGCTCTAAGGACAGGATATGCAGTGCGGGGCTGTGAGGACTCTCTGCAGGCCCAGCCATGCTGGGGCGGGGCCACTCCTGGTCCTGCAAACTCTCCCAGTCAGGACCTTCAGAAAGGCATGTTCGGTTATCAAGAGACTTCTGCCCAAATGGACTGGAGTCTGCACACAGACCCTGATCAGCTGTTTTCTGGGTGAAGCTCTGTTGGGGAAAGCACCCACCCTGAGGTGGTCAGTACAAGCCTTCTCTTCTTTCCAGCTTAGGAATCTCACCAGAGACCCCATGTACAGTCTAAGATGCCCTAAACCCCGTGCGAAACCCTGGTGGCTCCCAGTTTTACCCTTCAAGATTGTAATCCCACTCAAAGCACCTCTGGAGACATCCATAATCCCATTTAGAGGAAGAAGGGGCCGGAGAGGTGGCTCAACAGCTAAGGAAGCCTCCTGCTCTTGCAGAAGACTCAAGCTGGGTTCCCAGCATCCACATCAGATGGTTCAAAACCTCCTACTAACTCCAACGCCGGATAGATCTGTCGCCCTCTTCTGACCTCTGGAGGTAATGCACGCACACATGTATATTCTCTCCCTCCCTCCCTCCCTCCCTCCCTCCCTCCCTCCCTCCCTCCCTCCTCTCTCTCTCTCTCTCTCTCTCTCTCTCTCTCTCTCTCTCTCTCTCTCTCTCTCTCTCTCTCTCTCATGATTAAAAGTCATCAAAACAAGTCAGGGAGAGAGAGAAAGGAAAATTTCAATTGCAAGACTTCTCTGAGACTCTCACACTCATGCTCCTTGGGCGCTCACAACCATTCTGCTTTAAATCTGTGTCCATGCTATCTTCCTATCAAGCCCCAGCCCTGCTGTTTGCCTCACCCCAACATTGTTTTCTGCTGCCCACCCAAGGATCTGACTTTCCCTGAGTAAGGTCCCTAAAAGATGAAAGGAATTCCTCAGATTGATGAGGGTCACAGCGTGGGGAGCTCTTTCTATCCTTACTGCCCCTGACATCACGACAGCCCCAGTTTCTAAGGAACTGAGAATCCCAAATCTGCCCCTGTCTCCAGCTAACTGGGAGGTTCCAGTCACCAATGTCACATCCTAGAATGTGTTTATCTGACACTTTGCCAATCAGAATTCTGACCGGGGAACCCAGACTTCACGCAGGGATGTCGGTTTGTGCTTTTGATCCGAGGACCCCAGTAGTCAGGAGGGGCCTGATACAATCTGATATATTCTTCTGTCTTTCTTTAGAAGGCTCAAGTGAGAGCCAGAACTTGGCAGTTTTGGAGGCAGAAGATGGTCCTGCCCTCAGCCTGTCAAACTGGCTTCCTGAAACCCCAGGGTATACAATGGGGACACAGCTCTCACGTCTAGACACTGAGAGGGACACAGGAGCAAGCCAGTCCTGTTCCTTCTCTGGCTTGGCCACCCTCTCAAGCACATGGGGATTTGTGAGCGTGTGTTACTTGAAGTGCTCTCTGGGGGAAATCCACATAGAAAGAGTTGGTCATGATGGAGGAGGCTCAGGAGAGCTGCAGGGTAGGTGCAGGGCAAAGGCCTGTCTTGGCGTGGTCCATGGTGGAGTAGATACACCACAGGACTGTCCTGCCTGGAGACTAGCTTGTCACTCTGTCTTCCACAGGCATCTTCAGGGGATGCTGGGAAGCAAGCCATGCCATTGCTTAGATGAGGGGGCTCCTCTTAGCCAAGGGCCTTTCCCTGGGGGATAAGAGTAGACATCCTTTCACAGCTCTGGGATTGAGGTGATGGAGGAGGAACACACCAACTCAACGAGCTTGGCCTTGAAGTCATTATGAAGCCCAGGTTGGTCTCCAACTCATAGCAATCCTCCTGCCTCATCTCTCTCTTACAATTCTAATAATAAAAAAAGAAAGCAATTAAAGTGAATACTGCTGGGGAAACACAGCTCATCAAAAGCTTACATTATGGGGGTTCAGTGGTTAAGGGCTCTCACTGTTCTCGCAGAGGTCTTGGGTTCAGTTCTCAGCACCCACATGGCTGCTCACAACCATGTCTAACTCCAGGTCGGGGAATCCTATGCTCCCTCCTGGCCACCCCTGGCACCAGGCATGCACATGGTGCACACACATACATGCGAGCAAAACATCCATAAACAGAAAAAAATTTAAAATAAAATAAAAAATTTACTACCATGATGAAACATGTTATTTTGTGTATTAACTTAAAATTAGTTTTAAGAAGAAAAGCTATTTACATGGCATTTAAATTGAAACTTGAGTGACGAAGTAGCCACGTCATGAGCTAGGGACAAGATTTCTCGTTGCAGAACCGTGGATAATCCATTACCCTCCAAAGGGAATCTTAACTGTACAATGCAATGTTGGCCAAGGGGCAGCAGCTCGTAGTATTGCTTAACTTCTGAAGCCTATTGATTATCAATTGCCATGCTTTCTCTTCTCCCTGTCTTTGATTTGGCAATTTGTTGACACAGATACCTGCATTTGTGTTTAATAAAGATTTTATATTTTATCTCAAAAAATTTTTACATTGTGAATGACTCAATCCCAATGCAAATTGACAGCAGAGTTTTGCAAAACCTTTACCCAGCTGTGGAAAATCCCTGTCCCATCTGCTATTCCTGAGGCTTGCTGAAGCCCAGTGTAAAGGTTTGCTGGTCTCCAAAGATGGATCCTAGCTTCCTATTTTCAAAAAAGTACAGGGATCCGGAGCGCCTTGGAAACTGAGAAGTGGAGGGGCCTTGGGAAAGGTTAGACCCTCCCCTCACTTTGTAGAGTCTCCCTCCTTCCCGCCCCCTCAGCCTGCTTCCATTTGTGACTTTTGTAACTTTTCTTTGACATTTCAAAGCCCCTCTTCTGGTTTCGATTTGAAGTTCCCAGATAGAATCGATCAATTTCAAACGAAAAGGGGGCGGGGGAGGGATTCCAGGTCTGCTGTTCAGTTCTCTCGCTTTGGGGAGAGTGAGCTGTAGTCAGGGGCCGTAGGCATTTGGCACCTCATTCCCCACCATACCCCTCTTTAAAACGAGAAGGAAATAATGAAAAAGAGCTTGGCGTTCTTGGTGAGCTCAGTGTCCTGAACCTGGTGCCTCGAACCTGCCCCACCCACCTGGCCAGAACTGTTTACTAACCTGGTCCTGCAACCTCAGGTATTTAAGGAAGCCTGCTTGCTGGTCAACTTTAAAAGGCTGTGAGGTGGCCAAGGTCATAAACTAGAAGGCAAAAATGAAGGCTTGGACCAAAGGGCTAATGCTCCAGCTTTATTGATTAAAGATGAAGGTTGATGGGACTTGGAGCCAGGGTGGGAAGTTGGAAGGAGCCACCCTCCCCAGCCTTCTCCCGCTGACCTCAGCCTGCAGCAGTCAGTCTGAAGGTTCACCCCAGCTCACCTCTGAGAAAGGGCGGCCTGCTGAGACGAGGGCATATGGCGATGTATTGTTTATGATTTACTAAACCTTGCCTGAGGATTCAGAAAGCAAAGTCAGCCACGAGCCATAGGAGCCAGGCACACACCTTTAATCTCAGGACTTGTGAGAGGTTATAAGTCAGCATCAGGAGTCAGTATGAGGCATCCATTTCCAGTCTCATTAAAGATAGGAGGTATTCATTCTCCAGCCACACTGAGGAGAGGCAGCGGTTTGAGACTTGGTGAAGGGCTCCTGTGTGGATCAACCCTTTCAGCCCGAGCTAGAGGTGAGAGCTAGTGGCCGGCTGCTTTGCTTTTCTGATATTCAGCTTGAAGTTTGAACCCCAATATCTGTGTCTGGATTCTTTTATTAAGTCATGTTACAAGGGCACCTACGTGGCCATGGTCCTTAAAGAATTTCCATGGGCATGAGGTTCAGAGAATGGGCGCAGTATTTGATGGCGTGCCTCTTGATTTCACTGCCGGCTGCAGAGCAGAGGGGCTGCCTGGAGGTTGATATAATTAACTGTTCAAAATGTTTGCATTCGGGGCTGAGAGGCCTGGCTCCCTGGTAGAGCATTTGGTATGTGTATAAGACTCTGAGTTCAATTTCCTGAGCTCCCAGGCTGCCAAGGGGAAAAAAGAAGAAAGGGAGAGAAAATAGGACAGAAGGAGGGACGGACAGAGGGAGGGAGGGAGGGAAGCAAGGAGGGAGGGAGGGAGGGAGGAATGTTCCTTTATCCTGGGTTTCCTTTTCTCTCACATCAGTTTTGATTCATTTATATCCATTAAATATATTACATTAAAGCGTCATTTGTCTTAAAGCTAGGGACACAGCTTAGTACAGTGTTCGCCATGCAAATGTAAGGGCCTGAGTTTGAACTCCCTGTGACACCTGTATAAAAACTCCCAGAACCTGTCAATCCCAGCCCCAAGGAGGCAGAGACAAGCTCATCTATGAGGCTCACTGGCCAGCCTAACCTAATCGGTGAGCTCTGGGCTCAGTGAGAGACCCTTGCTCAAAACATAGGCAGAGAGTGACTGCGGTTGCCACCTGTGACATTCACATGCACGCTCGTGCGCACCAATGAACACTCCCCAAATATTATTTCTCCTGTTATCTCGGTGCCATTTCAACGTAGCACCAGCAGTCTCTGGTTGGTCTTCACCACCATCACCCCCGGCCAGAGGAGCCTTCAAGGCCAAATCCAAATCAGCAGACTTGGGTGCCAGGCTGTTGGCTGGAGGTGCAAACGCTTGAGAACCGTAGGAAGGGGTTTTAAGGGTGCCACAGTGGTTTTGAACTAGAGGACTAGGTCAGAACCAGGCAAGAGAGAAACCTCATTTTCCTCCCTGGGGATGTGATGTGGCTGCCTGTCGACATCTTTGGTTGTGACAGAGCAGAGAGGCTCTGCCATCTGAAGAGGGTCGAGGTCCTGGTGTCATGCCTTGCTGTGTGGCCTGGGAGGACTGTGCTCTCTCCGGGCCTGGGCCTTCCCTGAAGAAAGGTTTCTAATGGCAAAGATCTACCAGGGTACCCTGGAGCCATGGTTCTCAAGCTGTGGGTCCTGACCCCCTGTGGCCACCCTTCAGATATCCTATTATCAGATTCATGACAGTAACAAAATTACAGTTATGAAGTAGCAATAAAAACAATTTTATGTTTTGGATGGGGGAGGTCACCACCTCATGATGAAATGTGTTAAAAGGCCAGAGCATTAGGAAGATTGAGAATCACTGCCCTAGAGTCAGTTATGAATGGGTTATGAATGGGTTTCCTCTGCCCCAAAGCCTTTCTTCTTCTCTGACAGTCTTACAATACTGATTCAGATTTACAGTGTGTGCTCCACAGGCAGGACACACAGCCAGGCGTTCTCAGAACCCTGTCTCCCTGAGTCCTCACCACCAGCTTGGAAGAGAGGCCCCGTCTTTTGTTTGTCTGGAGGTTGGTCTTCCAATACAGGATTTCTCCAGGCATCCCGGGCTGGCCTTGAATTCAGAAGCCCCCTGGGAAATCCTTCAAAGTGCTGGAATTACAGATGTGAGCTGCAACACTCAGCCTAGGTACTGTGTGTGTGTGTGTGCTCGCCCATGCGAGTGCTCATGTGTGTGCATGTGTGCACATGTGTGGGAAAGTTCACATGTGTGAGAGTATGCACACACCTTGTTTGCTGTGTGAGATTGTGTGTAGGTTCAGGTGTGTGCACATGTGTTAGAGTGTATGCATTGTGTAAGAGTGTGCATATGTCCATGTACATGTGTGAGAGTGTGTGCACGTGTGTGCACATGTGGGAGTGTGCATGCATGTGTGCAAATGTGTATGTGGAAGTCAGACATCAATTTCAGGTATCTTCCAACTTGCTCTTTTTGTGTTTTGAGAGGAGGTCATTCCCTGACCTGGGGCACACTGATTTGGCTGAGCTACCTGGCTAGTGGCTGGGATTTCCCATCTTCCATCAATGGGATGCTGGGGTTCACTACTCTTGGGCTCCCTCCCTCCCTCCCCCTTCCCTCCCTCCCTCCCTCCCTCCCTCCTTCCTTATGGGTTCTGCCAATCAAACTCAAGTCCTCATGTCTCATGGCAAGTGCTTTGCTGACCAAGCCTTCTCCCCAGCCCTCAGGAGCCATCTTCAATTCTGATTCTACAAACACAGGAACTGGTACCTCCACTATGAAGACCTTCACATGGTGCAGCTGAACGGCGAGTTTCAAAGTTTAGCGATCCAGATTTGCTGCACAGACTTCAGATTCCAAGGCATTTTCTGCCTCGTCCATGTTAAAGATGGTTGGGGACAGATTTGGAGACACGAAGTCCTTACTCAAAGCTGCAGGTTTTCTGCAGGCTGAAAGCCCTACCCTAGACCCACCTCTGCATTGCCGGCCGTCACACTGGTGCTGGGAACTGACTCCTTGCCCCACCATCCTCCAACATAAACTGCTCCAAAAACAGCTGTTTGCTAGCCAGTAACAACCCAGGCCTGGACACTGTGTTCCAGGGCCCCTTCAATGAGCTACAGATCTCCTGAGGACAGAGATGGCTCCAGAGGTCCCGAGCCAGGGACCGTTGGGAGGAAAGGAACCCTCAGAGGAGAAACTGGGAAATGGCATGCCCTGATTTTGCCTCAGATTCTAAAGACAAGGAAGACATGGTGTTTGAGAAAATCCTGTGACTGGCAGGAGGACCTCTGGAGGGAACTCAGCCTACCAGTGCCACCGCCCCCCACATCCCAAGCTGCCCTTTTGAATCATCTCATCTCAGAGGCATTTGTTTTTGGAGATGCAACAGCTGTGTTGCTTAAAACACTTCTCAAGTGCAGCGACTGTGTCCCACAGAAGCCAGGATGCACGTGACATGGGGTGATGCCTACCATGCAGAAGTAAACAGGACTGGCCCCAGCTGTTTCTATAAATGGACATTTTATAATCAGTGGATCGGAAGGGCTGGGGAGATGATGCCATCAGTAACGTTAATTGCTATGCAAAAGGAAGGTCCTGAGCTCCAGCTTCTGAATCCATGGGAAAAGGTGGACACAGCGGCTTGAGTTTGTAATCTCAGCACTGGGAAGTGCAGACAGATGATCTCCAGGACTCAATGGGCACCCTAGCCTCATCTGGGAGCTCTGGGGCCCAATAAGAGATCCAGTCTCATAATACAAGGTCCCAAAACATCCTGACAAACGACACCAAAGGCTGATCTTGAGCCTCCATGCTCACGGGCAAATATAGGTCACATGCATTATTCCCTCTCTCTCTTTACCACACTGGACACAGGGGGCATACCTGTAACCCCAGCACTTGGGAGGTTGAAGCAGAAACATCATATGTTCGAGGCCAACCTGGGCTACATGGTGAGACACTTATCTAAAAAGGGAAGCCGTGAATAACTTTATGAGATTTAGGTCCTAATGGGCTGGGGATGTAGTTCGGTGGTAGAATGTGGGTTCCTAGCACCACATGAAAGGGAAGGGGATGGTCATTAAGCGGATAGCTAGAAATGAATGGCCTGAAAAAAAAAATGATAACAAGGCACCCTTTCACCTGTGAAGAAACTGAAACACAGCACAGTTATGTCATTTACCCAAGGCACACAGTTAATAACAGGGTAAAATAAGAGTCCAACCAGGTTTTTGTTGGACATGAGACATCCTGTCCCTTACCTGTTCCAGGACGTCCTGGCAGGGAGCAAGGCTTCCCAAGCACACTAAACAGTTTATAAGTCTGTCCGAGTATCTAAGAAATGCTCAGAGAGTTTTGTGAAACTGGCTCAGAAAGAGCTCTGTCCCTTCTCCTGGTCAGGGGACCAGAAAAGGGGTTGAGCGTGGAGAGAGAGGGAGGTGATTACTAAGAGATGAACTACAGTTAGCTGAGATGGGCCTGGACTGACTCCTATGATGTTTTTCTCCCTTTTTTTTTCCTTTTTCTTATATTTTTATTTCATGTGCATTGGTGTTTTGCCTGTATGTCTGTAAGGGTGTTGGAATCCCTGGAGTTACAGACAGCTGTGAGTGGCCATCTGGGTGTTGGGAGTTGAGCCAAGGTCCTCTGGAAGAGAAGTCAGTGTTCATAACCACTGAGCCACCTCTCCAGACCCCCTGTGATACTTCTCAGTAACTGCCGCTTGGCCACAACAGACAATGGCCTCCATTGTGTTTGAACCAGACCTTGCTAAAGACCTCATGTGGTGTGCGCTCTGTGCTTCGAAGTTTGGAGGGTGTACTGTTGGAAAAGACCAATCTATCTCCCCAATAATCCAATGAAGAATTATCGGGGTGACCAAGAACAGTTGCCCGGGTACACTGTACAAAGCAGGTGACAAGCAGGGATGCAGCTCACACCATTCCTGGCTTTTGCAAATTTAAGTCTATTCATTACAACAATTTTCCAGAAGGTGGCAGTCAAGTGTCTGGCTTTAATGAAATTGGCGTCTATTCCTACAGAGGAAGGTGGCATGGAGAAAGCAGGTTGTGACCCTGGCTATGAAGGCACCTCTCATTCACAGAGGGACCCCTGAGTCTGAGGGACGTGTGGCCTGGCTCAGGACTGCCTTGCTGGGTATCTGCTCAGTTCACTGTAGTCTGCTCTGGAGACTGGCGAGGAGTCGGGTCCACAGTGGACCAGACACTGGGGACTCTCAGTCACATGTAGAAAAGAAAAGAGACCTTGTCTATCTGTCATCGAGGAGCAAACCACACCAGCAAACACACTTATGAGTCTGTTTGGGAGTGCAGCCACTGTGCTGGTTGCCGGCAGCGAGCATTTGCTTGGTTTATTTGGTTGTTATGGGACAAACAGGTAGAAGCCCGGGCTTGGACCTGTTGTGCCACACCCACAGCCCCTCCCTGGGGATTTTAGGGAGGTGCTCTACTGCCAAAGGACATCTCCAGACCTTTTTTTACTTTTCTTATTTTGAGACAACCAGGTTGCTCTTGAACTCATTCTATAGTCCAGAGATATCTTGGCCTTTTTAAACTTGCTACTTTATTTTATCTTACTAAGACAGATTCTCATTCTGTATCCCCGGTTGCTCTAGAACTCGCTCTATAAACCAGGCTGGTCCAAAACTCAGAGTTCCTGCCTCCCAAGGGCTGAGATTAAAGGCATGTGCTACTATGCCCAACCAGGTCTTGAACTTTCAATCCTCCTGTATCAGTGACTGCGTAGCTATGGGGAGAGGCCTGTACTACGGGGCTGTGGAATGGCATTCACCGTTGAAGATCTGGGCAGGGCTTCAGATGCCTTGTAGGGCTGGACAGCATCTGCCTGTGTCATCTTGGTAACAGCATCATGGTTAAGAGTGTAAGTTCTGCTGTCGCCCTGATCTGGGTGAGACGTCTTACCTCTCCTCATTAGAGCTGTTGTGACCTCAAACACATGCCTGTGCCCTCTGAGCCTCAGTTTCCATACCTGTAAAGCTGGAACAATAATATTCCCCAACAGAGGACTCGTGGAGTCCCTCTGGCGAATACCCTCTGGGCTCAGCGCCACATAGCACAAACTGCCAGTGGCATCCTTACTGGAAACTGTGCCCGCCTGGTTCAGAGCTGCCTCCTTTCCCCTCACATGACATTGATGCAAGAATTCCAGACCCAAGCCTTTACCCCAGTACCCAGTTTTGGATGTTAATGTGCTTTCTAGCCTGGAGCCTTCCTGGAAAGTTCTTGTTTGGGGACCGGCTGTCATCCCTACATTCAGACCTATTTTTCTTCAGTCTGCAGCTGGGATTATTAGGAGTGGGGACTTGGAGATGGTTTGGCCAGCTGTGGTCGTCTTGGGTTGGGGGGTTGGAGATGAGGACAAGGAAAAAAAGACCCAGAGAGAGAGAGAGAGAGAGAGAGAGAGAGAGAGAGAGAGAGAGAGAGAGAGAGAGAGAGAGAGAGAGGAGAGGAGGAGAGAGGGAGGGAAGGGGAGAAGAAAGAAGCATTGACAATCCAGAACATCCACGAAGTCCTAGATTTATTTTGCAAATGCCAATTTGAATTATTCAAACTTAGCAAACACAACCAAGAAACCCGAGTGCCACTCCACTCCGTGCCTCGGTGCCGTCCGGTGTTTAGAAACCGGTCTCTCATTTGGGTTGATGATGTCACCAGCTGCTCTGTGTGTGGAATTTCCATATCCAACCCCCACCACCACCACTACCAAAATAAAGTTATTAAGTCCACCGGGAAACTTACAATGGTGGACATTTATTGTATAATTGTCACGATTATTACCACTCTAATTTATTTCCCTACTTAAAAATGTTCTGGAGACTGTAAGTCATTTCGGGTTGATCCTCGAAAACCTGGAGGCTCGGATTATTTAGAGAGAGAGACTGAAAGAGCATTTAGCCAGGTGCACGGGGCTCTCAGATTTCCTGGGGCTTCTTGCAGGGACTCAATATAGAAAGCAGGGGACAGTGTGTGCATTGTACCAATGTTAGACAATGTCGGATGGATGCAGCTCAGATAATTGCAACATTTTCCAAGTGATTCCCCTGGGCTCAAGCCCAAATGTGCCCACCAATGAATGGCTATACTTTAGTCCCTCTTCCCGGAGTTCCATGCAAAAAACACCTTGGTACAAAACGAGGGCTTTAAAAAAAAAAGGGGGGGGGAGATCTGCTGCTCGTTCAGTGTGAGGCTGTAATGGGGGGAAAGAGGAGAAAGTGAGGAGTTATAAGGTAATAAAGATGGCCAGATTTCATCAGCGTTTTGATATTCATCAAATCCAAAAGCTCTTAATATGGAGAAGTTTGCATCTGAGGTTAAATGGAGCATGTGACCCACAGAGCCCATGGGTAGAACAAGAAACCGGACCCCTCCGCAGACAATTAAAATGCCAGAAGAGTTACGTTAATTGAGCAATTGAACGTTTTATGTCCAGTAAATGTGTGACTCTGTTATAAAGGCAATATTAACATGAGGGAGAGTTGATTGAGTCCTTACGATGTCCCGGGCACTGGGCAAAGGCAGTGGCTCTCAGTGTGGCTGGGAGCAGGGGCTCTGGCTCATGCCTGCATGTATCTATAGTTGTCACACCTGGGGAGGGCAGTGCTGCTGGCCTGGAGGGGACAAAGGACAGGCAAACCTCTGGGCATCTCCCTGTGCCCAGATGACTCCCCGTATCTGCCTGCTCCCTGCCTCAGACTTCCATGTGCCACTTGGAACACTCCAAAGCATAGAGCTCTCTTAGCAGCCATTCGGTGACAAATTTGACACTTCTTCAGCCTGAGTGTTGTCACTTGTGGCAGTTTATAGATGACCTAATGAGGTTTGCAGAAGTTAAAAAAAAGGGGAGGGGTCTGGCAAGTTGGCTGAACAGAAGCTTGCTGCCAAGAGTGGCAACTTGGATTTGATCCCTGCAGTCTACATGGTAGAAGAAGGGAACTGACTCCTGCAAGTTGTCCTCTGACCTCCATATAAGTGCCTTCAGCAGGTGGGCACCTATGCATTCATGTACACACACACACACACACACACACACACACACACACACACACACTCACTCACAGACGTAATAAAAAATTTTAAAGATAGACTCATGCATCCAAATACAAACTCTTTCTTAGGCTGTGTGTTTAATAGGGAATGGACCTCAAATCTGGATTCTGTCCCCTCTCAGAGAATCCATGAGGCCACCATGTGTGGACAGTGGAGGCAATGACAGAAAGTGACTTCCGTCTGTCCCTTTGGAAGCCAGCAAAGCCAGAACTTGAGACAGTAAACAGCGGAAGCTGCATTTGGCAGGGCATTGGGTGTTCCCAGGCTGCTTCCAAAACATAAGAAAGACTCAAAACAGCCTGGGAGGGTGGACCTGCCAATCAAGGCGGAACTGTAAACAGCCGGAACCCCTTGGCCGGGCTCCTAATTGACCACAAGCCACCGTGTCCTAAATTTGGGCTATGACTTCCAATGGGCTCTACGGAGACTGAGAGAGGGTGTGAAATGTGTGGCATGCTGGGTGTGGACATTGGTAAAACCTACTGTGGGTTGTCACCTGGAAAGCAGTGGCCAGCCTGGCCACCCCAAGCTCAAGACAACTTGGATGAGATGCCACAAGAGGGTGATGGAGACCCCAGTGAGTGAGGTACTGGGTTCTGAGGCAGAGTTTTGGGAGCCACGAGGCAGCGTCATAATAGAATGTCTTCACGAAGTTGATGCAACCTGACCTGTGACCTTAAAAGTCATCTAAGGGGATGGAGAGATGGCTTAGTGGTTAAGAGCACTGGCTACATTCTCAGAAGACGTGGGTTTGATCTCCAGTACCCATGTGGCAACTCATATCCATCTGTAACACACACACACACACACACACACACACACACACACACACACACACACACACTGAGCACCCCTCCCTGAAAACAAACACCTGGGTGGGCCAACCTCCTCTGAGAAACAAATACTATTATCATTTGGGTATAAAGTATCTCAAGGCCTGAACGCGTGGTACCCAGTTGTTGGCACTATCTTGGAAGAACCTAGAAATTTAGGAGGCAACGTTGAAAATCTAGAAGAAGAAGGTCGCCGTCCGGTGGATCCTCCGGGGCTTATCCCTGTCTCCTTCCTGCCGAGCCCTCTGTTTCCTGACTGTCAGGGTGTGAAACTGAGCTTCATCCACACATCTTCCCCTGTGTAGTGGGCAAAACTCTCTAGAGCCATGCCTTGATACAGAGCTTTCCTCCCTAACCCATCTGTCATCTGTCACAGTGACGGGAAAGCGGGGTCCCCTGTAAGGACCCTGTCCTGCCTCAGATTCAGAATTCTCTAGATCCCTGAGCCTAGTCCAAGACTCCACAGAGTTGTGTTTTGTTTTGTCTTATAAAAATTGTTTGTCAGCCGGGTTGTGGGGGCGCACACCTTCAATTCCAGCACTTGGAAGGCAGAGGCAGGCGGATCTCTGTGAGTTCAAGGCCAGCCTGGTCTATAGAGCAACTTCCAGGACAGCCTCCAAAGCTATACAGAAGAACACTGTCTCAATAAAACAAAAAATCCAAACCAAAAAAAAATTGTCACGCACCATGTGATTTAAAATATGCGTACTCTAAAAATAATAATAGAATAAGAAGTGAATTTGCATACACTGTGGAAAGGCTCAGTCACACATGTCTCCTCCCATACTGGAAGCTCTTGGTAGTGACAGCAATTGGAATATGCTCTCATAGCATCTGATGATTATTAATCTCAGACATTGGCACATATATCAGACATCTTTAACCCAGCCGTGCCTCAAGTGTCATTTGTTCTCTTCCTTCCCTCCTTCCTCTCCCCTCCCTCCCCACCTCTTCCCTTCCCCAGACCTGGCCTGATTAAAGGGAAGCTTGTATGGAGGGATTATCTGTCTCTTTAGCTCTTTCTTAGAAACGAGGGCCCTTTCCTAGAACTTCCTCCTGGCTTAGGTTTTTTTATGCACTGGCATCTGGGGGACACTAGGACTTCAGTGATCAGGCAGGCTCAGCATCCAAGATGGTGTCTCACCTCCTGCTTCAGCTGGGGTGGCAGGAATCTATCGGGGCATGCTCAGTGTCTTGTCACCTCTGCCGCCTCTCCACATGGCTGCCAGGATTCTTGGAGGCACTGTTGACACTGGTGGGATTTCTCCTTTGATGCTGTGTTCTCTTGCAACAAACTAGGGAAAGGATAAGGTGCTTTTGTGGTTCTCAGGAGGGCCTGGAAGTCACTGACCTTGTGGTCCATGGGCCCAGGGTGAGCCCTGGGCTGCCTGATAGAGGGGCATCTTTGGAAGCCAGCTGTGCTGTCAGGAGTCATGTGTTTGGAAAGCATCTCCATGTACCTAATTGGCTAAAATCCATCACTAGGTCTCAGGATTCATCTCTGATAAAGAAAGCATAACTCACCATCACAGTGTAGACAAACCATCAAGAGGGTGAACATCACAGCCCTCCCGCAGGGCAGATCTGCCCTGGCTTCCACACACAGCTGTGAATTCCCCATTGTGGGTTCTCACATTCCGCCAACCTCCAAAGTCCAAAACCACATTCTTTTAAATGGTTATTAGCAGGGCAGTGGTGGCGCACACATTTAATCCCAGCACTCAGGAGGCAGAGGCAGGTGGAGCTCTGTGAGTTCAAGGCCAGCCTAGTTTACAGAGTGAGTTCAAGGACAGGCACCAAAGCTACACAAGAGAAACCCTGTCTTGAAAAACAGCAACAACAAAAGAAGTTTTTAATCTTCGACTGTGGTATACCAAGTCTGAAACAAGGGTTTCTTGGGTTTTCTGTTTAGGTTCAACGTGTCCTTTCTGGGCCACCTCCATGTCAAGGACTGCCTTGGATATGCATGCATTCAGCTGCTGGGTATGCATGAAGCTCGCCTGTGTGCACAAGGACTCCTGTGGGACCTAAATGGGAAGAGAAGAGCCTGGAGTCACATGACATGACCATAACCTGTAAGGCTCTGTAAGGCTTCTGCTAGCCAGACCATCCTGAGATATTACCCAGAAAGGATACAATCTGCTGTGTAAATAGAAGAATATATATATATATATATATATATATATATATATATATATATATATATAAAGAAGGCATAGGCACCCATCCCGCAGCTTACAATCACGAGTAACCCCAGTTCCAGGGGATGGGACACACTCTTCTGTCCTTCATGGGCACTGCGCACACATGGTACACAGACATACATGTAAGCACCCACCCAATTCCTCGGAAAGAGGAGCCAGTGCTCTTAGCTGCTGAGCTCTCTCTCTGGCCCCAAGGGAAACGGGTTTTTAAGGAGGAGCCAAGAAGCAGACATAGCAGATGCTACAGGCTGGGTCCCCTGAATCTCATCCTGAGACCAGGCTCCAGGATGAACATTTTAAATTGACAACCTTGGCAGGAATCCCAGGAGGGGCCAAGGAAGGAAGGGAGGCAGGCAGAAAGAGGCCAGGGACAAGAAGAGAAGGGCACTGGCATTTTTGGGCTTCTACAGCTGAGTCACACAGGGGAATGGAGGACTACAGACTTGGAGGACTCACAGTGACCTGCCCCTTGGATACAAAAGCTGTGAGATTTGTGTGTCACATCCCGCTGGCCATTAACGAAGGTCCCCCTCTGGGGAGGGGGGCAGGTGTGCATAGTTACCCTCAGTATGTCCAGATAAGAACTTTATCAGTGCCCAAGTTCCCTGCTGAAAAAGCAGACATGAACAGATATGGACACACAAGACCTCACTTCTGGAACAGACCACCATGTGGATATACCATGATCATCGAACCCACTGACAAGTCAGTGCGGAGCAGGGCTATGTCTTTTGTTGTCCACTCATCAGGGCATTGCTTTGGTTCAATCCTAGGAAAAGCCTACAAGTTTAAACAAGATCACAGACACGGGGTGCTTTGTCGTCTCGTCAGGAGGGAAGTCGAGATGACTCTGGATGGGCTCCACTCAACGTCTGGATGTACCTATCCTGCGAGGATGACCTCAAGTTTTGTGATCTTGACACTGCCAGAGCTTGGAGTCTGTCTGAAGAGATACTGTGGAGACAGTGGTGGTAAACCTCCGAAGAGCATCCTACATCCCGGACCAGGAGCCTCTGCCTGCTCTTTGTCTGGGCCTTCCTGATTTTCAGATGCCCATAAAGCATCATTTTATTAGTGTCTTCCCCGATCTCCTCTCCTCCCCCCATTCATGTCGTATGGCCATTTCAGAGATAGGGACCATTACAAAGAAATCGGTGCCATTGAGGCTGCGGAAGGGCAAGCCACGGACTCCCTGCTATTTAAATGTCTATTAAAGATTCCTTTTATGCTCGTTTCTGGGCACCACCGTAGCCAGCTCAGCCCTAGCAGCCATGCTCAGCATTCTTTTTTTTTTTTTTTTTTTTTTTTTTTTTAGGAAGAGCCTGGCTCTCCCGCAGGGCATTGATCATCTCAGAGCTTTGTAAGTCGTCAGGCTCCCAAAGCCATGAGACTATACCAGGAGAGTGAGCTCGCTGCCTCCTACCCTTGGTCCCAACAGCTCAGCTTCCCAGCCTGGGCAGCCACTATCATCTATCTCATCTTGGGACATTGAGTCCTTCTTGTTCCTTTAGCAGTGTTTGTCAGGATCACATGTCCCCTTTCTTCCTGTTAATAGAGGTTATACTGTGATTTCTTGAGCCAGATTCCTATGGTTAGGCTCTTAAAAGATTTCCAGTCTTGCCCTGTTCCAAATGCTACAACAAATACTACCACATACACACTCTATTGTGCAATTCTGTGTTGCTACGCACTTAGAAATGGGCCTGGTGAGGCATAGGATCAGTGTTCTTGTTATTTGGATGGCCTACCTGGGCTTAATATTTTTCTTTATTTTATTACATGTATTTATTGATTGTGTGTATGTGCATGTGTGTATAAAGCCGTGTGTGTGTGTGTGTGTGTGTGTGTGTAGAGGTCAGGGAACAACATTTCAAGATTCAGTTCTTGCCGTCCCGGGGATTGAGCCCAGACCTACAGATTTGGCAACAAGCACCTTTACCCACTGAGCCATCTCACCGACCCTACTTGGGTATTTTGAAGACATACCACTGTGACAGTTAATCTTGACAGTCAACTTGAGGAGACTCAGAGTTACCATAGAAACAAGCATGTGAGTACATCTGAGAGATTCCAGCATTGGAATTAGTTGATGAAGGGGGTTGACCTCCGGCCACAAGCTGTGACCTGGAATGGACTTAATAGAAGGAGGAATCGAGGTGAGCACTAGCATTCGGCCTTGTCTGCTTCCTGACAGTAGATGCAGAGCGACCTGGAGCCCTATGCCACGCCCCCACACCCATGATGGACTGCATCCTCGAACTATGAGCCAGAATAGGCCTTTCTTTCCTTAAATGGTTTTTGTCAGGTGTTCTGCCATAGCAACAAGACAAGTAACTGACTCATTAAAACCATGTTTAGCCTTTTATCATCATACTTAATGATTATGGAGGGCACCGCCAAGGCGTTTTCAACCACAGGATGGGCTGTGAAATATTACAACGTCAGTTAAAAACAGCACCTGCATAAGCCCAGAAGAGCAGAGGAAGATGGGAAGAAACCCAGGCCTAAGAGTTCTTGTTTTCTTTTTTTAGATTTTCTCCCTGTTGAGCTGTTCTTTGCCCCCACGGAGTCGGTGTCTGAACTCATCATCCCCAAATAAATGACTTAAAAATTACATTCCTCCATTTTAAACTAAACACCACTCCTCCAGAAATTTAGATAAATAAAATGTCATCTATTTATCAAATGGACTCTCAGAGCCTAAAACCTTCCAAGATACAGCTGAAGGAATTGTTATCTAACAGCGGGGTCAAAATTGCAAGAGTCCAGACATGTTAGTCCAGTAAGTCTGGCCATTGATTAGCCTGGGGAGGGAAGGCAGAGGGGGGGAGGGAAGCTTACTCCCCAGGCTCTGCTCCCCTCCACACCCCCTCCCTCAGCTCCTGTGTCTAGTAGAGCTTGTGCTGCACTCAGATGAAAGGTATTGGGTGAAATGTGTGTTTGGCTTGTCAGCTCTGAACTTAGCTGTCTCAATTGAGAACCCATACTACAATGACAATAGGATTTGTTTTCTCTGGGCGACCATTGCTGTCCCCTGCCTCAGCAGTCTGATTTCTCACTCCAATGACACTTAACAGCAGATGACCCTCCAAAAATCTTCCTTAAAAAATATTTATTTATGTTTGTTTTTGTATATGAGTGTTTGACCTACACATTTGCATGTGCAACACGTGTGTGCAGAGCCCACAGAGGCCAGAAGAGGGAGCCAGATCTCCCAGAACTGGAGTTGTAGAAGGTTGTGGGCCACAGTGTGGGGGCTGAGAATCAAACTCGGGTCCTCTGCAAGAGTAACCAGGGCTTCTAACCTCTGAGCCATCTCTCCAGTCCACTTTAAGAGGATATTGATCAGTTCTGGAAAACCATGGAAGATGCTCTGTGCATTACATTATCCAGCATTTAGGTTAATTTAATTCTCTATTTAAAGATAAATAAATATATCTAATTAATATGCAAATTTCTTTGATCAGTAATAAGTGATAACATTAGATAGATACAGATGGATAGATATACCAAAGAGTTACTGTTTTAAAAAGATTTATTTATGTATATGAGTGCTCTGTCTTCATACTCATCAGAAGGAGGTATCAGATCCCATTGTAGATGGTGGTGAGCTACCATATGGTTGCTGGATGCTGGGAATTGAACTCAGAACCTCTGAAAGAGCAGCCAGTGCTCTTAACCACTGAGCTACCTCTCCAGCCTCTCCCCCTCACCCCTATAAAGAGTTTCTCTTAAAAAAAATGCCTTTATGACTTATCACTAAAAATAAAGGACAAACCACAGAAAATGAAAGTACAGTGTTGTGTTTTGAATATCAGGTCCCCCAAAGCCTCACATGAAAGAGGGGGCTCTGGACTTCCAGGTGATAAGCTCTCATGAAGTGACCGAATCCTGAGAGCTTTGATCTAATTAGTGGTTTAACCCCTTGATGGATTGCTAATCTGATGACATCATTGTGAGTGGACAGGAGATGGGAGGTGGGGTCTGGTGGGCAGAGGTTTGTCACTGGGGAACACCCTTGGGGCTACATCACATCCTGAGCCCTTTTTATCTCCCGCCCCTCTCCTTTTTGTCCGACAATAATAGAGAGCATCCCACCGACATGGTGCTCTGCCCAAACAGATGGAGCCAAGCAACACTGGATAGAACTGTCTGAAACTGTTAGCCAAAATCCTCCCTGTCTTCAGCGTCTCCGCCAGGCATTTCGTCACAGCCATGAGAAATGTAAGAGGTACACATGGACTAAATAAGTTTAAAGATTCAGGCTCAGCACACAGCACCCAGACCCCAAGAGGCTCTCAGTAAATAACCTGTTCTTGCTGTTGCATCAATCGGTTCCCATGGAGAGGCTAAGGTCACTGCAGCGTGGCATTGCTTGTGTGGTTAAATGAGATAGAACGTGCATAATTTGTTTGCCGATCTGACGTGTAATAGAGTGGAATAAATAAATGCATTGGCTGGTTGTGCCCTGAGACTTCTGGAAAGACTGGCAGCCATACCCTTCCCTACAAGCCTCAGCCTCTGGGCCTTCAGCCTCTCTACCTCAGGACTCAGGCTCCCTGTGGGAAGGCTTCCAGGCTTCTGTAATTACTTAGTTTCGGCCTTGGGCCTTTCTCCACCAAAACACCCAATTTGGCCATTTTCCCTTTTTAGCTGGATTTGTTCTTTTGTAATAGCAACCAAATGTCCTCCAGGCCCCAAGACCCTTTCCAAAGGGTGATGAGCCAGCCTGTGTTAACTCCTGGCCTCTTGGATGGCTTCTGGCTGCCAAAGCTCACTACCAAAGCACTTCTCCTCAGGTTAGCGGTAGGCATCAAGAACCTTGGCCACAGGGGACCCTTGGGGAAGCCCTGAAGCTACCGTGAGGGGCAAGGGAGCTAGGTCTTGTCTTTCTCATGTGCTACACTTACGGGGGGGGGGGGGAAGCAAATAACAACAAGATCTAGAAAGCCATCTGCTCGTTGCTATGATTTGAATGTGGTAAATCCTCAGAGGCTCCTGTAGGAAGCTTGTCCCTCAGCTGGGGGCCGTGATTTGGGAGGCTGTGGATCTTTTCAGATATTCAGATAAGAGGTCTGGACTTTGATGGTTATATCTCCCTCCTCTCTGTCTCTCTCTGCCTCTGTCCTCTCTCTCTCTCTCTCTCTCTCTCTCTCTCTCTCTCTCTCTCTCTCCCTCCCTCTCTCTCTCTCTCTCTCTCCCCCCCCTCTCTTCCTATCTTAACTCTGGCCCAATACCTCCCAAACTCTCTGCCATTCTATATCTCAACATTGGTATCCTGCATATCTTGGCATTTGGTCGTATCCATTATGTTCTCAATGTGCATACCACTAACCCACGTATACACACACACACACACACACACACACACACACACACACACATTTTTAACATATTTTTAAATTTATTGTTTACATTTCAATCCCAGTTCCCCCTCCTTCTGCTCCCCACACCTCCCATCTGCTCCTCAAAGAGGGTAAGGCCTCCCCTAGGAAGTCTACTAAGTCTGTCCCGCCATCTCTTTGAGGCAGGACCAAGGCGCCTCTCCACCACCCACACCCCTGTGTCTAGGCTGAGCAAGGTATCTCTCCACATAGAATGGGCTCCACTGAGTCAGTTTGCGCATTAGACACACACACACACAATTTTGAAAAGGGAATCAATCGCCAAACTGTATACTCTCTTCCATTGACTCTTCTCATGCAGGGATGGACTTTTGGTGGCTGCATAGTATTCCACCTCTCCATAGACTAATATTGTTTCGAGGCCTCTGCCATCCTAGTTTCTCTGTTATTAGATGCTGTGGTGGTGTGAACATTCTTGTAGATAAAATATTTGCCTGTGGTTCTGATTATGCCTTTAGGAAACTTTTCTAGACACGAAACAGGCATGCAGAGGCCTCTAAAGTAAACTGCAAGCTGCCTGGGGTGGGATGGCTTCAATTTGCACTCTGCCCCCTCCTGTTGTCAGCGGAACTTGCTGTCTCTGTTAAGGGCCCTTTCCCAAAATCCTTTGAATTGGGAGGCCCCCAGAGACTTGGCATGCATTTCTCATTATAATTTTCCCTCCCCAAAATAACAGAGATCTAAAGAAAGAGGGGGGAAAGGGGGGGAATGGGAAAGGGGGAGGGAGGCTAGAGAGGGCAGAAGGATAAGTGGGGAATGGGAGGGAGGAGGGGGAGGGGGAGAGGGGAGGAGAGGGAAGCAGAAAGAAGTACAGGTGATATGGATGATGGAAAATGGGCAATGAAGGAGAAACGGGAGCACGGGGGGGAGGGGTTGTTCCTCCCGCTAGACTCTGGACTGTGGAGGCGGGGAGGGGCTTCTCTGAAGGTTCTCAGAGTTCTGAAGGTCAGGGTGGATCCTTCCTTCTTGAACCCATTGCCCTCGCCATCCCGTTCTGTCCACAGCCATTCTGCGGTTCCTTGGAACAGCCTCTCCCGCATGCCACCCGAGTGACACCCTGGAAGCTGCTGCCTGGCGCGTATTACAGATTTAAGAACTCATTCTGCATTTGGTGGTGGTGGGGGAAATCTCTCAAAATTATTTGAAGTAAAACACATCAAAGGGAGTTTTTCAAAACTGTGAAGCCACGAGGTTTTAGGGGCCAGGAGGGGAAGGAAGGGACACACTCCCTGACACCCCGCTGCATCCTGGCAAAGGAGACCGCGAGGTTAGCAAGGACCAAAATAGGCAGAGCTCCTGTATCCTGTGCTGCTGTCCAGGGGCCAAAGGCTTCCCTGCCCCATGCAAAACTCACAGTGATTTAGGCTCTGCCCCTCGCTGAAGGAGACCATTTAAGGGTTTAAAAATGTGCCCTGAAATACAAGCTGGTGTCACCCGTGCCAAGAGAAGATGAGCCACTCTGTCCCTGGAACAACCACTATCTCCCATAGGAATGCGACAGACGTCTGGGTTTTCTGATATCTCTGCCCCCTCTCTCCCTGACTCCCTCCCTGCCATTCCCACCTTACCAAAACCCTGAGCAAAACGTGGCCTTGCACTGTCCCCAGAAGACCATCCCCACCAAAGAGGGTACCTTGTCCCTCTGAACAGTAGCTAAACACCAACCCCACCAAAGATGGAAATAAAAATGCTAAGTACATAGCTCTTTCTAGGTTAATTTGTAAGTGAAAAAGCCACAAAGCACAGGGCTGGGAATGGGGGTTGGGCGATAACGGTAGAAATGAGAGGTCACTGTTTCATTACTCCTGGTCTTGGAGACAGGGCTTCTGCTGGGAGCTCAAGCTGGCCTTGAACTCGTGTCCCTGTGGGGTTACCAGCCTGTATTCCCATGTCTGGCTTTGTGGTTTTTGTTTGTTTTTTCTGTCACGTGCATTAAAAATTTGTTTTTAGTCCAGTTGTAGTATTGTGTTAAAAGCCAGGTGGCTCTGAATCAAAACTCACTTTTCCACAGCCAGATCCAAAGGTCCTTGATCTTAAACTGGGTTATCGATTGTCTGCTCCCCCCATGACTCAAAGAAGGCATGAATTTGTCCATGTAAAGCCCCCAGCAACTGGGGCAACTGGGATATGTATGTATGTATGTATGTATGTATGTATGTATGTATGTATGTATATCCATCACCACCATCATCACCATCACCATCATTGGCATCATCACCATCATCATCACCATCATCATCACCACCATCACCATAGTCACTACCACCACCAACATCATCACCAGCCTCACCACCACCACCACCACCATCATCATCATCATTAGTGCGATTGATTGTGGCTATTATCATCTAAATAACCTGGCTGATTGCTTGTTTGTTTCCTGCCAGCCAGGAAGCCCTGAATGGCACCAACCCTCTGTGCTTTGAAGTCCCTCTGCCTGGCGACCTGGGGAGGGGGCAGCCATGTGTTTGGGCCCTGAAGCATATAGATCTTCCCCCATGGATCATTAGGGCTCATGCCTGTCACATTTATTTAAGGAAACCGGTAAGGAGAGGGTGGGTGAGGTTAATTGCTCTGAAGATCCTGGGCCGTGCTCTCCAGATGGGGGGAGGACCCACACAGCCTTCGTGACCCCAAGCCTGGCTCCTAAGAGGGAAACACACAGAGGCAAAGGAGAATCAGGGTGGCTCCTGGGGCCCCAACATTTACTTCTGGGTCTCCAGACTGGCAGGGAAACACACTTGAGTTACAGTTGCTGCAAAACCATCTTATGGGGAGCCCCCCTCAAGGGCTGGGTGAGAAAATGTTTTGGGGGTGCAGTTCTTGCCACAAAACAGGGAAGAAATGGTGCCATCTCAGGGTCTTGTGAAGTGACAGATGACTTTTAAAGACAAACTGGTGGGAGCCCCCTCTATGGTCATGGTTAGATTTCCACCAGCCTCTGTCACAGACTCACCCCGAAACCAGGGTAAGTCAAACGTCCCTGCTACTGAGGAACAAGAACACGTTCCTCTGTAAAATAAGCCTCTGCCTCCAAGGACTTTGGTTTTTTTTTTTTTTTTTTTTTTTTTGATTAAAACACGTAAATTCTAGATGCAATGGAATTAGCTTCTTTTTTTCTTACCCTTAGCTACATCTAAGAAAGAAAAAGCTGTTCTGTTATAGAAAAATAATGAGAAACACAACTGTCTCGGTTAATTGAGTAGAAAAATTAATTCCTGGTCGATAAGGGAGGGGGCAGTGTACCTACTCAATATTGGTGGTTTGTTTTGTTTTTTTTTTGTTTTTTTTCCTGGCCACCAAAAATATTCCTTTGTAGGGACCTGCCTGAGAGCTGCGGATTAACAACCTCGCCCTCACTCATCGCCCCCACGCCAGCGAAGCTCCGCGGCCTGAGAAGGTGTGACTTCAGACTCGGGTAAGGATGGGGTGGGGGCGGAATGCGACGGTGTGTGAGGTGATTGTAACCAGAACGGCCTGGCCAGGCATCTCATCGCTGTCCTGAGCGTCGCCGCTGGCAGGCAGCTGCCCCGAGAGCCCGGACCGGCCTGGACTGCCCCAGGCAGGCCACTTTCCTCCGCTGCCGCTTATCGGCTGCTGCAGGCTTGATGGAGGGGTTCGAGCCCCAGTGTCCGGTGCGCGTGCGTTCGTGCGTCAAGGCTTAGGCTTAGGCTTTGAGCGAAGGCCAGTGTTCATCCTGCCACCACCAGGTAAGTCATCAGGTGGATGGGGAGGCCTTGGGGATCTGGGCCAATCTGTTCCTTTCTGACCCACTCTGGCAAGCAAAGGTCTGGTGTTTTAGGGACACTCTAGGGTAGGGAGGTGGAAGTGAGAGCAACACCGGGGTGGAAGGATGTCCTCACTGGTCCAGAGAAGGGGTGCTGATCTGTGCACCCTATCTTGTGAGAAAGGGTATGTGTCACCTGTCACAGGTTCAGTGATGTGTGCTCCGACCCACCACCGTGAACTTAGCCTATGTATGGGGTGTCTCCTGTAGAAAAGGGGGTGCTATTGCCTGTGGAGCAACACATAAGAGCTTTGGAACTTTCCTTCAGTGTATTTGACTTCAAAGACTCCCCTCCTTACTACTGTGCACTCCTGGGTAAATTGCCTAACGTCTCTGGTCCTAGCTTTCTCTGGGAAGAGAAGGATTTTTTTTTTTTTTTCAGAGAAAACAGATTGTTATGAGTTTAATGTGCTGTGGAATTTGAGCAATCATTATAAAGTGGAGCCTTATTTCGTTTGATAAACCACTTTTTAGAAAACTTTGATACTGTTCAAGGAGGGACTGAGCAGGGTGCCTGTTTCCCTGGGAGGAGTCCCAGGTAGGTTCCAACAGGCGGGGACTTAGCTGGCGGGGACTTAGCTGGCCCCTGCTCTGAGCAGGTGTCCTGACACCCAGGGGAGACATTCTCCCGAGTTCTCAGAAGTCGCCAAAAACCTCCAGTGAGGCCTTTCTGCGGCTCAGGTGGACGGAGACCTCTGGGAGAGCTACAGTGAGCGCTGGTTCTCGGCCTTAGCCTTGGTTCTCCTTTCTGCTGGACGCGTTGAGCCCCGCACAAAGTTCACTAGGGGCAGAGGGACTCAGGAGCAGATGCGCAGACAGACAGACGCCGCGGAGCCGGACAGTCTGCATCCACAATCAAAGGGAACTCGCCTCTCTCGCCCTCTCACCCTGCTCCGCTCCAGGGGAAGCCCCGGGGAACTCTGGCCAGTAGGACGAGGCTAGGGCTTGCTGGAGCCCTTTTCTGAGTGAGACAAGCAGTGCTCAACGTTTAAGCAATTAAACAGGAGGCCTTCGCCTGCCCAGGACCCCCAGGATGCTGCAAAAAGCACCTCCGTGCTTAGAATTTTTAAAAATTTATTTCAAGAAATCTCATTAAAAACAAAACAACAAAAACCTATGTCCACTGATGCAAGGGGGATCATTACAGACTTCCCTGGGCTCTGTCAAGGTAGTCATCCTAGCAGAGAGATCACCCGTGTGTGTGTGTGTGTGTGTGTGTGTGTGTGTGTGTGTGTGTGTGTGTGTTTGTGTGTGTGTGTGTGTGTGTGTGTATACGTGCGCGCCTCAAAAAAAGAAAGAAGAAAAGTTCTTTCCAAATGTTTGCAGAAAACCCGACATAGTGTCACCTCCTGTAAGCCAAAACACTTCCAAGGCTAATGCCTTGCTGAAGGATCTCAGGTTGAAGACGGGCCTGGACTCCAAGATGATACAGTCTCCAAACAGAAGCCTGGAGGGAAACTGAGTCCCCACGCGGCTCTGCCAAGGGCTCAAGGTCAGAAGGCCACCTAGAGAACCAAACTTATGCCTTTGCTTTTTTCAGCTGACAGTCCCCACAACCCTCTTGTGAGTCCACACGTGGCTCAGATTGGTTTGCAGAGTGCTGGACTGCAGAGCTGGAAGTCCAAAAGCCTGAGTGAGTGTCCACGGACTGGCTTGGGCCAGCAAATAACATTTTATTTCACTAGTGGGTTTCCTGGGAACTGTGGACTTTGTCTACAGGAGCAAACCAACACGAACAATTTTGAAACTGGTGAAGGCTTTGTGACAGACCACTCACATAGTGTGTCTACAACTTCCAACAACTTCCACTTGGCACAAAGATCATAGTCAGTTTGGAGGATCATGCCCTGGCTTCATCTGTTGGCAGGAGCATGTACACACACACACACACACACACACACACACACACACACACACACACATACACACACACACACACACACAGTTCCACACGGGTGCACTTAGCAAAGCATGGCTTAGTCCCTACAACCTTTGCCTTGACTCTTGGCCCAACTGAGTGTGGCCAGAGAAAAGTTCAAACCCCAGCAGAAGGAGTCTTCAACAGCATCCCCCAAAAGAAACCAACCTTCTGAGCCACTACTATGTTTTTTTTTCTTTTCTGTGTCTCACTCCCACCCCCACTTTTCCAAGGTCAGCTATAAAAATAAACTATTTTTCCTTGATAATAAATCTCTGCGAGGTGCCCTCTTTTAAAAACCGCCCCCCCAGGAAAAAAAAAACCCTGCGCCCAGTGCAAGCGAGCTGGGAGATTAATCTGGGAGCAGGATTTATGTGGCTCAGGCACCCTCAAACAATTGCTGTCCTGAAGTGAAATGAGTTTGGGAAGAGGTGGGGGAGGGGGAGGGGCCGGGGAACCGCAAACACTTTTGTGTCGCTAAACAATGTGGAAACTCTTAAAGACCCTTTTCCACAGACTCTTGTAGTTCTGGTGCCTCTCTGTCAGCCTTCGGGAAAGGGAGAGAGATGTATTAACTGAAGACAGGATCTAAAATTACTTAGGGGTTTTAAACAGGCAGGCAGTGAGGGTGGGGGTGTAGATAAACTGTCCCCGTTTCCTCCTCCTGGAGCATTATTTCTAAGATATTTTACCCTCACCCCAACTTCTCTCCCTGTACGGCCCTTCTTTTCTCTCTCTATTTGTTATGATGACTGGTGGTGTAGTGACCAAAGGCTGGCGGGAACCAGATATCAGCCCTCCAAGATCCAAGTGTGCAGCCTAACCCAAGGGCAATCGTCTCTCGTGTAATGACACCACGGTTCAGTGGTTTGTCCAACATCACTTCTGCCTCTAGTGTGCTCTCTCTCTCTCTCTCTCTCTCTCTCTCTCTCTCTCTCTCTCTCTCTCTCTGTGTGTGTGTGTGTGTGTGTGTGTGTGTGTGTGTGTGTGTGTCTGTCTGTCTGTCTGTCTGTCTGTCTGTCTGTCTGTCCGTCTGTCCGTCTCTACCTCTCACCTTGGTTCTTTGTGGCACTAGGACTTCCAGCCTTTACACTTCGGCCTTGAGCTAGATCACAGGCAAGTCCATTTCTCTCAGTCCCTTGAGGAAGTTAGCACAGGCATGGATGCCCCCATGGTGCCTACCTCTAGGCTAGGCGCAAATGTCCCTATTGCTGTAGCTGGAGTGTTTGGCTTCAGACACCTGACCAGGGGAAAGGTGAGAGGCCTAACTGAGGTGGTGGCCTCTCCCAGGTCTTGGGAAGACATTGGCTGGAATGGAGTTTGATGGCATTGAGTCCTTGTATGCAGCTGCGTGCATCCTGCCCCGTAGCAACCCCAATCAGGCAGTCACAGGCAGCCAATCCCACGTGCACTGAGAAGTGCCATTTCTAGCGCTGTATCTGTAAAATGCAGGTTCAAGGACAAACTCAGGACCCTAAAGGTTATTGAGATGTCAGATGTCTTGCAGTTATTATTTAGGGCTGCGTTGGGACATCCTGGCAGGTACCAAAAGTCTGGCTTGGTAGACAAGGGGTTATAGGTATGATATGGTTAAGATCGAAGCCTCATTTCAAGACTTATCCTTTGGTTCCATAGATCCAGGTCCTACCAGGGCCCTGCAAACCCAGCGGTGACTGGGACAGTTCTCTGCTACTGGGAGTCCCTGGGATTGGTGAGGGACACCCTCTTTCATGCCAGATTCTTGATTCTTGCCTGCACAGTTCCTTAACAAGCCTATAGTCACAGCCGCAGGCTGGTGCTCGTCCCCAGGAGTCACACAAACGGTGTTGGGAAGAAAAGCAAAAACAAGCCCAAGCCTTGGGATGGGGGCGGGAGTTCTGTGGCCAGTCTCTCAGCTTCGCTAAGGCTGTCGCCATCGCAGGGAGGGCGCTCAGTAAAACATTTCAGAACGTGTCTGGGCCTGACTCGGGAGTGTGAGGCAATCCCTGCGGCCCACGCTGCGGGGCGCACCCCTTGATGCGTTGGGCAGCCTTCATCAGCGTCACTTACGTCACCTTGCAGGGTGCGCACCGCCCCATTTTCACTCCCCTAAATCCTCCCCTCCATGGTGGGGACTCCGCTGAATCCCCAGGGATTTGCTTCTGGGGACTTGGCCGAGACAAGGGACCACCACGATGGACAATGCCCAGTGCCCAGAGCCCAGTTGAAATTCCACCCTAAATCCGCCACATTTTCAATTAAAACAAAAGGAAAAAATTCAGCAGACATCAACTCCTTTGGCCTCAAGAACAGAACACTCCTCCCTCAAGTGTTGAACTCCCTTGAACTCCTTGTCCGAATCAGCAGTTATCTAGAAGTAATGAAGAATATTCTAAATATTCTGGGTTTGCCCTGAAGTCAAAGTCTCATGGGGACCTGGATCTAGATTCTGCTCAGTATTTCCTTTGCCCAAAGTCCCTCTGTCTCTTGAAATTTCCAGTTTTGGCACCTCACCCCCTCTAAATTTCCATCCTGACCCTGGGGCTGGGATGGGTCAGGGACAGAGAGGCAGGATAATGATGCTAGCCGTGGCCAGCTTGAAGGTTGTAACTTCGGCCTCTTCTCGGAACTCCGCAGGGCACAGGGTGCCTTGGTGGCCTGGGGTAGAGATTCCATGATCACCTTTTCCCTAAAGGAAGTGCCCACAGAGTTCAGACACTCATCGGAATGTGCTGGAACCTCCCAGAAGCTGATCTGTAAACTAAGCTAGTTCCTCCATCTACTCCAGGGCTCCATGGATGAGGGAATAAAGAACCATCCTAGGTTCTGTCTTTCCATCTGCTAAGGACAAGTCTAACACATTTGGGGGGGGGGGGGAATTCTTAAGAAGAAAGTCCTTCTCTTCCAACTTAGCCATTGTAGGTACCTCAAACCAAACTCAAGAAACCTAGCAGGAACTGAACAAGCCACAGTTGGGGTGATTTTATTCCCTTTTCCAATTTAGGGTAAGATCACATGCTCTTATCTCCAGGGATTCGATTTGTAACCTTTTTATTGGGGGGGTATTATATATCAGTGCTTTTTTTTTTTTTCTTGGACCTTTGAATCTATGACAGGCTTCCGATGCAGACACGAAGGAAATTTGTTTGGGGAGTTTGTTCCATAATGTGGATACATGGAAAAAAAATCTTCAAGCATCCTGGGTAGAAGAGAATGAAAATAACCCCTACAGGACTGGACCCTGTTTCTTCCTGTGTTCACTATTTGCCAGTGTAGACCTCTTCTTGGAAGTGGGAGATCTGGGGGGAAGACTCCAAGTCCCTTCCCTGTGATCACTTTGGGGGTGATGGGTTATCCTCTGAGAGCAACAGTGACCACCCCCCCCCCCACCGCTGCTGCTTCTGCTGCAGCTGGACAAGGGGACTGAACAAACCTCCTGGTGGTTGTTCTGAGTGTACCACCCTCTGATACTCTAAGAGTACACAAAGGTGGGAGAAAAATCAGGAGATATGAAGACCCCAGCCTGAGCCCTGCTATCTACAAGGAAGCTGGTGACTCTCCAAGCCAGGTCCTTCTGGGAATCTGGACCACAGTCCCAGTTGCAAAAGCTGCAGTTGGGTTTATGAACCCCTCCACTTGGGAAAGGAGACGCAGGGTCTTACTGCATTCCAAGGATGCTCCCATCTTCCCAAAGCTGGGTCCTGTACCTAGCTAGAACCTGTTACTCAGCCATGGACCCACCCCCACCCTTTTAGACTTCCTTAATTAGTCAGAGGTAAGATCTGAATCCTCCACTTGCTGAGTGACTTTGGACAAACAATTTAACCTCTCTGAACTTGATTCCCACCCAGTGAAGATGACAGGGCTTTTAAGGGGGTTGGGGGAGCAGCAGGAAAGGAAGGCTGGAAACCAGTTGAGTCTTTTTCCTTAGAGCTAGAGACCTGTCCAGGCTGAGTTCTCAGCCAGAAAGTTGTAGGATGCAGGCTGGCTCTCTCCCCTCAACCAGATGGTGAGAATGTAATAAAATAAATATATATTGCAAGGCTATTTCAGAAACTGCGGTGTGTGGTATAGGATATCTTCCTCTCTGGGCTGCGTGGGTGGATGGCTGCCTTTTATTCCTAGGCTGGTCTCCAGGCTCTGAGTTCCAATCCAAGCTTTTACCCCCACCGGGCTTCTACCCTTCTGGGTAACTTTAGGCAAGTGCCTATGCTCTCTGTGTGCAGTGGAAGAAATGAATAGTGTCGCGCTTTGTGTGTGTGTGAGGACTGAGGTCGAATACGCGAGTAGGTGAGGGGCACTTGGGCTAGGGAATGCTATATCTTCCCAGCACGTCGTAACAAACACATAAGCACACCCTAACACAACACACAAATCCTAAAGGAAGGTAAACGGGGTGCGTATAATACCCGATATTACGACGTGTTATATTGTATTATAATTCTGGGCACACGTGCGCGCGCTGAGTAAGAGCCGAGGTAGCTAGGACAGGTTTCGCCGCCGCTGTCGTGCCCTTGGAGGGACACGCGGTCTTGAAGCCCCGGTGGCGGTGGCGGACTGGAGTTTCTCAGCGGGAGTTCCCCAGCGGCCGAACTTTCTCTTTCCTCCGGGGGCGGTGGCTCTGTTCCGGGTCTGTTAAAGCCATTGAGGGGAGGTATTTGGAGGCTCCGAACACTGCTACTTTGGAGTCAACGCTACCAGCCGACGGGACACACAAGAGAACGTGCCTCTGGTGAGAAAAAGCTACTTATCGCGGATGGCTGTCGCGTTGGCAACCAGAAAACGCCGGTCTTTCCCAAGAAGAAGCGGGCGGAGGTAGAAGATGGGAACCCAAACGCAACACTCTTCCACCCTTCGCTTTCGGTTCTGCGGGGGAGGAAGAGGGATGCTTCCCGCCCTGCGAAGCGCACTAGGCTTTGTCTGTACTGGCTTGCGCTGGCTGAGGCAGCGCTGCAGAGAGGCGCAGCATCAGACCACGGATAACCGGCTCTGGTAGCATTTTTTTTTCTTTTCTTTTTTAAACACGTTCATCCGATTGATAGCAGCCAGGAAGAGGCGCGCCACACCGAGTCCTTTGCTCACTGCAGGCAAGTTGCCCCGAAAGTCAAGCACGCCGTGGAGCCCGCAAACCCGGAGTAGGAGACGCTTGGGCACGGGATCATTCCCCTGCCGGCTGGCCTCCGCTGGCGCGTGTTGTTTGCACTTTCCGAACCGAGGATAACACACACGTGATTGTCTGAGGGTAGATTCATGTTTGCGGCGCGCACAGGGATTCGCACGGGTCTCGTCGCTTTTCTAAGGGTAAAGGCGCACATGAGGTTATTGCTCCTGCACACACTCACAGAGCTAGGGTGTGAAAAGCCAGGGTCTCTTACCAGGGAGCGTTCTGTGATTTAAAAGGAAACAAAACAAACTTTGTTCTCTTTTGCTTTTTTCTGTTATTTAGGGATTGGGATGTCTCTTTCTCTCTTACACACACACACACACAATGGTAGCAGGGCCTAAGGCTAGGAGACTGAGGTGCTTTGAGCCCCGGGTGTGCTCAGAGCTCAGCGCACAGATTTTCGGTTGCCGCGCATCATCCTGGCTTCCCTGGGCTCTGGAACCAGTTGCTTCTCTGAGGGACTGGGGTGACTGGGAGGGCTGGAGGGCTGTGTTTGGTTTCTTCTTATTCTTGGCGGCTTTCCACACAGTTATTTGTAGCAGATAGGGAACTTCGGGAGACCCGGGGCCTCGGGGGATGAGGTGGGGGGTCCCTTTGCCAGGCCTCATGGGTTTTATGGCCTCGGACCTCGGAGGGCTGAAACCCAGGCAGAATAAAAAATGTGTAAATTATAGATTTGCCTTATAAAAAGCAAACCCTAAGTCCAGCGGCTGTAGAAATGCCTTGTGTGTGTGTGTGTGTGTGTGTGTGTGTGGGGGGCGTCGGGCTGATTTAGCCGAGGGTCAATTGGCGCGGTTTCTTCCCTGAATTCGGGAAGCCTCCAGCGCAGGAAAGGACAGGCCTGGGGCTCTGTCCTTAACCAGGTGGGCTTGGAGACTAGACAAAAAGAGAACCAAGCCGAGCATGCCGCCGGTCTAAGACAAGCACAGACGCCCGGACCCTCGGCCTCCAGCTTGCAGCCGGTCTTTTAGTTCCGGCTGGCTAATTAAATTTAATCGAAAATATTGTTTATAAGGATAGCCAGGAGCAAAAACGCTGTTTAAGAGGTCGGGTGTGCGCGCCCCCGATGCGGGGGTTCCCTGGGAATAAATCTGGTCAGGATGCTTTGCGGAACTCATTTCTCTTCAGCCTTTTGTGAGCCTCTGATTTTCTTCTTGCTTTCAGATCTTTCTTTTCGCTTTTCCTTCTCTGACCTCCCATCTCTTACCCCCTTCCTTCTCCCTTTCCACCCCGCTCTTTCCCGTCCCAGTTTATGCTCATTTTTACTTCTTCCGCATTTAATTTAAACCTTAATTTAAATTTCCCCAGTACTGGGAACTGAACCTGAGGCCTCACAAATGGCAGTCATTTCTGTACTACTGAGCTGCGTCCCAGCTGGTTTTCTCATTTTTTTTTTTTCTTTCCTCGTTGCTTGTAGCTCAAACTACACTTCCTCTGCAGTGTCTTTTCTTACCGCCCAGAACAATACTTTACACCTCCCCTTTTTTTTAATCACGCGACCCCCACACACACACCTTCCTTTTTAAAATTCTATTGTCTGGTCTCCACTTTGTGGCCCAGAACTGGCTGAAACTCAGCTTAAACTTTCTTGATTGTGGCAAACTGGATTAGAAACAGATCTCATCGGCCTGGCGAAAATTAAAAGAGGATAAGTCTTTGATAACTCTATCAAGGGCTCTTGCTTTCAGCCACTGCCATTCTTCCTAGGACAGGACGTTCGGGGGAAGGGGTGGGTAGCAAAAGAAGCACATGCTTCTCACAGTCAACATGGTTGCCCATTTAGAGCTGGGGAAGAAGCCCATTCATTATCAGCTTCGGCCCACTGTATGCATTATCGCCCGTGTGCATACCAGCCTCCTTTGATAACAGCTATCTGCCTGAGTCCCTATATTTGAGTGAGCAGATGTTTCAAGGCCAACAAACCACTCAGGACTCGGCTCCTTTCGAGACCACCTAGTATCCCTTTCTGGATGACAGATTTCTCTTTATATATATATTTTTCGCCTTTGAGCCCAGGGTCTCCCCTTCTCAACAGCCGTTCATCTATTGTCATATTTATTAGGCAAATATAAACCCATAAATACCCGTGAATGAAAAGCTCCATGATCCGTATTGCGCAGCGAGGAGTCGCCGACATTCATCTCCCAACAGCCTCACCCCTTTAAATTTTGACAAAGAATGTGGGAATGCCATAACTATTGGCCTTTCCCCTAAGTGATGAGAATATTAACATTTGACCACCATGCCCGCCAGGAGTAGCCTCCGCTCCATGCACCATTCCCAACCTTCTTTTTAACAAGAGCCCACTTCTTCTTAGTGTTCTAGTCACTGCCAGCAATTCCGGTGGCACTGGAAGAAAAATGCAGGCACCTCTGAGCCAGAGTGACCCCTGAAACACCGGTATCCCCTGCCCGAAGTACAGAAGCTTCCTGGGGACCCGTGGGGCATTGTGCTTCCAGAGACCGACGGGCACCTGGTGCTTCCGTATCCAGGGGTGATTTAAGGAGAGAAATTTTGGTAGCAACCCCACAGCTGGTTTTCAGGCTTCCTGAAAAGGTCCATAACCACAAACCGCTGATCCCTGTTTCGGCCCAGGGGTCACCTCTTTTGAAGTATGGACCCAGTAAGAATATTGGCATAAGGGATATTTGAAATCCACACACAGCACTGTTGAGGGTGTAGAGGGCAGGCAGTTCTAAGTAACCGCTACTGCCTTTATTGGGGCCCCAAAGGCTCCCACCACCCGGAGGAGGCGTGCATCAGCCTGCAGAGTCACACTCCTAATCCGAGGTGTTTATCCTGCTGTGGCCTCTGATTTGCAAATGACTCCTGCCGGAGACAGTTCCTCTGGGCACTTTTGTGATCCAGAAAGTTTGGAGAAGTCTTACTCGAAATTAATAGAAGGCTACACTGACTATGTTACGCAGATGGGACAACATCTAGGAACATCTTCCAGGCTGGGATATGGTTGGGAAGAGTAAAGGATGATTGGCCGTAAAAGCAAGGGCAGAACGAGTTTGGATAGCATGAAGCAGTGAGTGGTGTATGTGTGTGTGTGTGTGTGTGTGTGTGTGTGTGTGTGTGTGTGTGTGTGTGAGAGAGAGAGAGAGAGAGAGAGAGAGAGAGGGGGGGGGTATGAGATGAAGACGGAGACCGCCAAGGTGTTTGAGAAACACAGCCACCACCATGATCACCGCTAAATGCTCTGGGAGGAAATTTTCATTTTTGGAAGATTGCTTTCTTTGTTTTTATTTTTCACGCTTGTCGTCCCTACCCTGTAAATGATTGTAAATGATAAAAAAGGGGAAAAAAAAAAAAAAAAAAAAAGGAAATGGCTGCTGCCCTCTTGGCCTGTCCTTGGCCTCCCCGTATCTCCGCCTTCCATCTGTTTTCCTCTCCCTTTCAAAATAATACTCTCAGACTCATGAACACTCATCACGTGCCTGGGCTGTGTCAATCTCTTTGAAGACAACTCATCCATCCTCATATAGGTATCTGCGAGAGAGATGTCCTTAGCCCCACTTTACAGGTGTGCACACGGAGGCCCTTTGAGGGAAAGGTCTACTGACTATGTTTACATACACAGGAAAGATGTTTTTAAGCTCAAGTGATCTGTATAAACCAAATCGTTGCAAGCAAAGCCCCTTCTTTGCAGCATACTCCCCTTTGCTTCTTTCGCCCTCGACTTCTCCAACCCCTCAGCCAGTCATTAATCTCCACCCTATCTCCCGCCACTCACAAGTGAACGAATAAAAATAAAATTCTGGGAAGAGAACAGCCGAACCCAGACCGATGTGGGCCAAGAGCTCCCCTAGAAAGCCAAAGGCAAAAGGTGCCGCGCGGCACAGCGGTTTGAAAGGCACGTTTGCTGAAGCCGACTAAATCAGACACGGCCATCCCTCAACTGTTCACAGGAAGCCCTTCTGTGGACCCCACAGGTCCCCAGTCCGGTCCCCTTCTCAGGCTCCTTCAGCATTTCCCATAAATCCTGGCAGGTCTTCCGTCCCGGAGCCGGCGCTAAACCCTGATGGGGTGAGAGAGTTTGGCTTTGGAAAACGTGTTGCTAAGAGCCGGATGTGGGGCCAAGATTCCTGCAGGGAGCCCAAAGACACAGGCTTGCAGCTCTAAACGATTTTCCTCTTATCTAAGGGTTTCGCTTCTGCAGGTGATGCCTTCAAACTTCAAATGCATTCCTTTGCTGCCCTAGCAACACCCCAGGAAGATACTAGCAATCTTGGTTTTGTTTTTTTTATTTTTGTTTTTTGTTTCCCCCAGAGGGAAGCTAAGTGAGCAAGTAGCCCAAGGTCCTGAGAATCCGGGGTTCTCAGTGTGCTTTAGTATTTAGTATTGTGATATAGTATTTCTATATCACAAAAAATTAAATGCTATTTTATAAAGCTCTACTTGATAACCCAGCTGCTAACTCAGGTCATTTCCTTGGTAGCTACTCTGGGGTGCATTTTCCAGATCTAATCAGGGGTAACCTTACCTTCTTTGACTCCTGAGCCTTCAGATTCATTGTGTGTGACAGTGGCCTTTCCTACTATGTGAGTACCAAGGGCCTGTACCCCCACCCCAGTCATTAGTTCTGTGGTCTTGGGTGAGGGCTTTAACTTTGGTTTACTTATCTGTAAAAATAGATACATTTTTTTTTTTTTGGTACCTGTCTTAAAGGTTTTCTTTGCAGATTGAATCTTTCAAAAGGTGTATGTCAAGGACTGAGGGTTTTTATCTAGCCCAGAGAAGACACCCGGTGACCCTCAGCTGCTCTAGTTTTAAAGAAGGGATCTGCATGTCTCTGGATGTTGCTATTTAGTCTCCCTGATAAGATGTGGGTACCAGTGTTATTGGAAATGAACTAAAAAAACAAAAAAACAAAAAAACAAACAAACAAACAAAAGCAGGCTTCCTGCATCACTCAGAATGTGTGATGTTGGAAACCTGGTTAGGATGGTGCTCTCTCATCCTGTTTCCCTGCTAATGGAGAAGTTGGGGTAGTGCTGTGCTGTACAGTAACCCCCCCCCAACTCCTGCTAGCCTGTCTGTGTGTCACCTGAGTGGCTAGAACAAGTACCTGAACTTGACCATTTTATGTGGGTGGACTTCAGTAGGCTCAGCAGACCCTGGAAGATGACCCTCCCTCCCCGAATTCTTCTGTGGTTCATGACCCCCTGGGTTTGTTGGGGCTCTTCTCTCTGGGTGGAGGGAGCAAATGGCTTAGTTTTTTGCAAGTCACCACACGGTTGGATAGTGCACAATGTTCTTTTGTATGTGGTCATTAGCAACTAAAATCACTCCCTCCTCCCTTTTGGGAAAGAAGAAGGAAAAAAAAAAAAAAGGGATCACAAATATCACAAATATGCCTCTCATATCAATGTTAATACAAACCTTTGTTTATGCCTAAAAGTGTTTAAATGTGGAAAAGTATGCAGATCCACACATCGCATACCTATGTTCTCACACTCAGAAAGAGAAGGAGGAAGGGGGGAAGCATATTCAAATGTGTTTGCTTTATTTATTTATTGCGTGTGTGACAACAGCGCACATGTGGGAGTCAGAGGACAGCTACTGAAAGTCTGCTCTCTCCTTCTACCACGGGGGTCCTGAGGATTTGAACTCAGGTCATCAGCCTTGATAGCAAGCACCTTTACCTCCTGACCCATCTCTTTAGCTCTAAATATGTTTTTTTAAATAATAAAAATATTATTAAACAGAAGTAAGTAGTTCAGCTTTCTCTCTCTGTCTTTCAACCCCCCCCCTCACCCCTTCTCTCTCCTCTGCTGATAGATTCTTAGGTGGTTCTTTTTAAAACCAGTGTTGATACAGGGAACAACACAGAGAATGATGTTGTACTTCCTGTGTCCATGGTTATTAAGTACACAGGGATTTGCTTTTGAGTATACCTCAAAATAGAGCTGCTGTGCAGTGAGGGTATGCGTATTTCAGACTTGTCTGTATTTTCACAGAGTACTTTTTTCTTGTTGTAGAAGTTATATACATATTGTGTGTGTGTGTGTGTGTGTGTGTGTGTGTGTGAGCATGCGTATGGAGGTCAAAGGACAGCTCCCAGAAGTCTGTTCTCTCTTTCTACCATATGAATCGCAGGGATGAACTCTGATTGTCAGGCTTGGTGGCAAGCACCCTTCCTGGCTGAGACTCCTCAGCTTCTCCATTTTCAGTGCCAGGATTTGCTGCGTGTGCTCACTTGGGCGCTGTCTCCTGCAGAAAGGGAGACAAACTTATAAGGACGGAAACAGAGAGAGAGAGGAGGCTGTACCCTGAGCTGTTCTGTGGAGTAGACCATTTCTGCTGGGGACAGTAAGTATGAGCTGGCCCTAGTCAAGGGCCAAACACTCAACCCCGAGAACAAAACAAAACACCCCAATATTTTGTACTGGGATGAGCAATGCTTGGCTATTGTCTATTTCACAGACTAAAAGTTAAGCAACAGGCTCTTTGGTGACTTTCCTGTAAATGCACTCCAGTTGGCTCAGAGGAGCCAAAAAGAGCAGCCTCCTCACTTGGTAGGGCTGTCCTGTTCTGGAGCGACATGATGGTTGGCTTCAGGCAGGTGCCTCGGAATTTCTGCAGATCTCAGGAAGTCTCAAAGAGCAAGTTTTGGTAGTTTCTTGCCTTGCAAAAATAGTCTGTTAGGAAGAAACATACATGTCCGTGGATGGAATCAAACGTCTGGGTGAATTAATTCTTCCTGAACTGCTAAAGAGAAAAGGGGGTGGGACCGATGGCTGGTGGTGTGGCTCAGTGGTCAAGGACATGCCCCATGAGCACATAGATCAGGATCCCATCTCTAGCACAAAGACGAAACAAATAAGTAAAATGAAAATCGATTTTCAAGATATTGTTCCTGTATGTTAAATTCTGCCAGACATGCAGCCACTATTTTCCTGATGCAGATATACCCAACACAGCTCAGAGGATTTTATCTGAACCTTTGAAACCAGTTTATTTTAGATTGGCGGTGCAGGGGACAGACCCAACTAGTGTTAATGGTATTTTATTCCTTGCTGTGCCAACTTCTAGGGGTGCGAAGCCCTGAAAATTGGAAGGCTTTGTTCTCGTCCATAAACGGATGTGGGTCGTAGAAAGACAGGAATGAAGAAAAGAAACAGCACAGACAGTTGGTTTGCAAACAGCTGGCTCCGACCTCCAGTGCAATTAGTTGCTTTGTGAATAATTTGCTTGATCGGCTTCAGTGTCCTTTTCTTAGACTATTGGCCCCTACTGCCAAGATAGTAAAACCCCAACTAGCTGTGTTTAAATTTTCTTTAATCAGTTATCAGCTATGTTCAGCTCCTTTTTATGTCAAAAATAGCTCGCTGGTAGCTCCAATCATGCCAACTGGCCTCTCTTCAAACTGGTTTGTCTGAGGCCGGGGCTGCACAGGAAATGCTTGGCCTTACTCCTTGATGGGACCCTATTGATGTCAGCTGGAGCTGGGCCATTTTCTGTGGCTAATAAAGCCCCCAGAATCCTTGCTGAAGACCTGATGAAAGATCTGGCTGCTTTTGGTGGCAAAGGAACAATACAACATGCTCTGGGAGGGCAGTGAGGCTCTCTCAGCCCGGCTGGTACTCCAAACCTGCTGCTGCCAGACATGTCCTCGGGGTAGAAAGGCTGCTTTGCGTTTCCAAAGCTGTAGGGGTGGAGATGGTAGGATGTGTGAGGGAGAGGAACCACCAAGGCAAGGCGAGGGGGCACATTTCCCCCCCCCACTGTGAATGATAAAAGGATACATTAGACGGAAGTATGGCTTATTTGTTGCTGCTACTGTCTCTTTTATTTCCCTTTGGTTTTGGGAGACGGGAGTTTCTCTGGGTAGTCAAGGCTGCCCTCAGATTTGAGATCTTCCTGCCTCAGCCTCCTGAGTGCTGGGACCACAGAGAGGCGACACCACAGGCAACTCTACTCCTGACTTTAGGTGGAGACGGAATAAAGTTGGTGGGGCTGGAGAGATGACTGGGTGGTGAAGCGTACTTACTGCTTTTGCAGAGGACCTGGACCTGGGTTTGATTCCGAGCTCCTGTATGGGATGGCTAATGTCGTCCTATATCTCCAGTTGCAGGAGATCTCATGCCCTCTTCTGGCCGCCAAGGGCGCCTGAATGCACAAGGTGCACATACACACACTCAGGCACACAAGCATGTCCGTATAAAATAAGTGTGTCTTTTTAAAATGCAGTGTGAGACCTGTGGGTGTCGAGGTGACCAAAGGCAGGCAGTGTGACAGCCTTCTTGGGCATTCGTATGCATTTACGTGTCAGAGAATCCATTGGTTTTCAGAACACAATTAGTGGTGAACTCTATGCACAACTCCTGCCACGTTTGTGCACTGTGTAATTTTCTCATTGTTTGTTTTTGAGACAGGGACTCATTTAGCACAGGCTAACTTAGACCTTTCTATGCAGCCTAGGTTAGCATTGAACTCTTGATTCCATTTCCTAAGTGCTGAAGCGCTGGTGTTACAGGTGTGTGTCACGATGCCTACCTACATTCTTCTGAAGCTGAACATCTCCTTGGGACTCTTCTGAAGCCATGCTTTACTTGGCAGGGCATACTCCTTTATCTGCAATGCATGCACACATACATGCATATACATGTGCATTAATGTATATAATACATGTCTGATGAAATAGATACAAAATCAACATACTGAATGTTAACATTCTCTTTTAGTGTTTATCTGATTATAGCTGAAATCCCATGGGACAACTGAGGGTAGTGGTTTAAGAACACAGGACTGACTCTCACCTGACTGAAAGCTTGGTCTCCATAACAACAGTGTGGCTGTGTCCAGGTGACCTCATTAACCTGTGTGAGCATCAGTAGGTGGGGGGACAGTGCCGTGATGGAATTGTAAGAGTTAAAAGGAGATCGGCCATGCCAAGCTCTGTACAGTGCCCAGAAAGTAATGAATGCTTCTGTGCAGGGGGGGGGGCATGGCTCAGCTATAAAGTGCCTGCCTAGAATCCCCCGGTGAGGGGCTGGGCCCATGCCTCAGTGTGAGCAAAGGCCTGGCCTCTATCCCCAGTTTCCCAGTTCTTTAAATAACTAATCGAGAAAACAGATAAATAAATACCCAGGATCATAGGACAAGCAACCCCAGGAAGCCTTGACCCCCTGCTGTTGGTGGTCAGCCCCATACGCACAAGGGGTCAGTGTCTACTTAGATCTAAATTTCAGATGATGACATAGACCATGGAGGTGATGGCAGGGCCTGGGCAGGAGCATTCACAGAAGTACTGTCATCCAGGAATATGGAACGCACCTCCCACCATCACTGAGCTATCCCCTCAGCCCAAATGAAGTCATTTTCCATAAAACAACAAAAAAAAAGTGTTCTAAAGAGTTTCTGTCCCATGTTCATGGCTCAAGATGTGGTGAACGTAGTCAGATGGTTCTAATGGGAAATGAGTGCTTGTCTACGAATCTGTTCTCAGCCACTCTGTCCTGGAAAATGTCATTATTCCTGGCGTCACCAGCCAGTGCCCACCCACACCTTCCATTCTGTCACTACTACGTTATTTATACGGTCTAATGAACCCCAAGCACATGTCTCAGTGATGGTTCCCAGCAGCCTTTATACACAGCTTTCCCCCAAAAGCTGTGGATGCAGCTGACAGGGTTGAGGAGATGGGGGGACTCCATGCTCTTTGTGTAAGGGGCCGGACAATGGTGCCCATTTCTATGGAAATTTCACTTCTTGAAAGCCATGAAGCTGCCAGTCCGCAAGGGAGGAGAGTTTGGAGAGGTTGGGAAGACGACTACTTCAGAGCAGGAGAACCCTGCCCTGATGACATCGTCAAGAGAACCAGGCCTTTGTATACCAATTTCCTGAAGCCGGTAGTGGTCATTTGATACCACACAGGGCCATGTGCAGTAAGATCCGTGTCGTGTGCAGCTGCTTCATTCAGCTCTTAGAACTCCAACTGCAACTGGTCTACATTTCAAGAGGTCAACATATTGGGGCTGGATGTGTAGTTCAGTGGGTAGAGCACCTTCCTAGTATGAACAAAACCCTGGTTTTGATCCCTAGGGTCATATCAACCGGGTGTGGTGGGACATTACTGGTTGTAATTCTAGCACTAAGGATGCAGAGGTAGGGACATGAGGAGTTCAAGGTCATTCTTGGCTACTTAGTGAGTTCAAGGTCGTCTAGAGTACATAAGAACTTACCTGGATAAGAAAAGGGGAGAGAAGGTGGGTGGAGAGGGAGAAGGAGATTGAACCATAAGATACATGGTTTAGTGGGTGAAGGTAGTAGCTGTATACATCTCACTGCCTGAGTTGCAAGAATCTGACAAGATAGAAGGCGAGAATGAAGTCACTCCTAAAGGCTGTCCACTGACCTCCATGTGTTAACCAAGGCACAAGGATACACACACAAACCACAGTGTGTACACGATACCAATAAAGGAAACTCTGCAGAAGGGGGAATGAAAGTGAGTTAGGAGGAGGAGGATTTTTTTGTTTTTGTTTTTAATCACAGAACTAAGGATTCTTTAGAGTGTGCTGGCTCTGGGCACATTTAGAATCAAAGAACCCCAGGAACGCTGCCGGATCTCTTGGTTCCATTTATGTACTTATATAACGTAAACACGGAGGCTGCTGCAGTGGTCCGGACAGTAAAGGCGTTTGCCACCTGAGGACTCAAGCCTGACAACCTGAGTTCAAGCCTCAGAACCCACTTAAAAATGGAAAGTGAGAGCCAGGCATGCCGGTGCACATCTTTAACCCCAGCTCTGCAGGCAGATCTCTGTGAGTCTGAGGTCAGCCTGGTCTGCAGAGGGAGTTCTGGGACAGCCAGGGCTACACAGAGAAATTCTGTCTCAAAAAACCAAAGGGGGAGAAAAAAGGACTCTATACCTCTGTCTTTTGAGCCACTGGTTCTACCTCCCCTTTACATGTACACAAAGTAACAACAAGTAAAACGTGTAATATATATATTATATATATATTATATGTGTGTAATATATACATATATTACAAACATATGCACATATATACATATATAATGCATTTAAGTTTTTCAAACTTATTTTTATTTATGCATTTCTATGCATGAGTATATGCATGTGGTTGTAGTGCCAGCAGAGGCCAGAAGAGGGCATTGGATCTCTGGAGCTGGAGTGACAGATCGATGGGGTGAGCTACCACAAATGAGGGTTCTGAGTATCTAACCTGGGCTCTCTGAAAGACCATGCTTTTAACGCTGGCTGAGTCAGTTCTTCAGCCCCAGATCCAGGGGGAATCTGATGCCTCTGGTCTTCAAGAGCACCTGTAATCATATGCACAGACATGTGGATGTACACACAAATAAAAAAAAAAATCATGAAGGTAAATTTAAACAACCATGAAGCCAGTTTTATTTGCTGAGACTTCAGCATTTCCACCCATGGATGGGAAACAATGGCAGTATGTCCTGACTTTAAATTTGAGTTAAAGTAAGACAAGAATTTGAAAAAAATGCCTGTAGAGTCTCTGTCATGTGTCCATTTCTACATATACACATGCACACACATGTATAGTCATTTTTTTTTCTATTTTGGTTTTTTGAGACTGTTCAGCCCTAGCTGTTGTGGAACTCACTCTGTAGACCAGGCTGGCCTCAAACTGAAGGAGATGCGCCTGTCTCTGCCTCCCCGAGGCTGGGGTTAAAGGTGTGCACCACCACCTCCCGCCTAACTTTTTCCTTTTGTCAGTGCTGAAGACTGAACACAGAGCCTCACACATGCCCAGCTCATGGAATATGGGTGTTTCGATGTTGAGCCAGTTATTTGCTTTAGTACCAATAGGCCCGGTCACACTGTGGATAGTCACTATTAAATTAAAATTGTGCATTCCTGCTTGGTAACCTGGAGAATGACTTTATAATTAGAAGAGATCAGGGCATTAAATTAATTCCATGAATAGGTCAGATCCTCCTGTTAAATGTGTGTACATGTGTGTATGCATGTGAATCTTTGAATGTGTGCATGTGTGTTCATGTGTGCGTGGTGTGTGTGTGTGTGCATGTGTGTATGCATGTGAATCTTTGAATGTGTGCATGTGTGTTCATGTGTGCGTGGTGTGTGTGTGTGTGTGTGTGTGTGCGCATGTGTGTATGCATGTGAATCTTTGAATGTGTTCATGTGTGTTCATGTGTGCGTGGTGTGTGTGTGTGTGCATGTGTGTATGCATGTGAATCTTTGAATGTGTGCATGTGTGTTCATGTGTGCGTGGTGTGTGTGTGTGTGTGTGTGTGCGCATGTGTGTATGCATGTGAATCTTTGAATGTGTGCATGTGTGTTCATGTGTGCGTGGTGTGTGTGTGTGTATGCATGTGAATCTTTGAATGTGTGCATGTGTGTTCATGTATGCGTGGTGTGTGTGTGTGTGTGCACGCGCACACGTGCACATCCTCAGGTATTGCCATCTCCTCTTTTATTGAGAAAAGGATATTTCTCACTGGCCTGAAACTCAGAAAGTAGTCAAGGCTGGCCAGCCAGCGAGTCCCAGGGATTCACCTTTCTCTACCTCTTCAGCACCAGAATCACAAGCACATCCCAGCTGCCATTACATTCTGGGGTGTTAAACTTAGTCCTCGTACTTGGCAGACCCAGTCATCTCTGTAGCCCTAACACATCTGCTAACGTCCTTTCTCGGTCACACGGCAGTGGGGTTTAGCTAACGGCCCATTTGTGCTAAGGGGCTGTGCTAGGGGATGGTGAGGAGTCAGCTGAGCACATCCAGTCCTGGGGGCTCCTCGTTGGCTTTCCCTCTTGTGCACGGTCATCCGTTGTGTCCAAGGATGACACAGGCTTCTCCGAAGTGCCAATCTGTCAGAAGCACTCCGTGCTTTCTGATGCCTGATGCAGTTGCAGGCACTGCCTAGACCAACCTTGTCAGGTCCGGCTCTTTTCCTTCTCAGTCTAAAGATTCTTCTCCTGTGGGTTAAGTTTTTCTATTTTGCTCAAGGGCCACATAAAGAGGAACAGCAACCTGACCACAGTGTCTGCCAGGGGTGTGTTCACCCTCTGGCTACCCAGCTCCACACTTTGAGCCCACAAGTGGACAGAGATGAGAAGTTTCTTCTTAGACTTCCCAAGTCTTTGGCTTGGGCCACGTTTTGAATTCCTTCCATCACTCAGCCGAAGTGGGTGAAGGTCAGATTTGAGTAAGACCCGCCTCTGTCATTGCTTAAGAGTCTGGATACATTGTATTTTTGCATGAATGGGCTTTCTCCTCCTCCTCCTCCTCCTCCTCCTCCTCCTCCTCCTCCTCCTCCTCCTCCTCCTCCTCCTCCTTCTCTGCATCCTTCTCTTTTTCTTTTCTTTTGTTGTTTGTTTTATGATATAAGGTTTCTCTGTGTAACAGCTCTGGCTGTCCTGAAACTCACTCTGTAGACCAGGCTCACAGAGATCCACCTGCCTCTGCCTCCCAAGCTCTGGGATTAAAGGTGTGCACTACCAAGACCGGCTGGGCTTTCTTCTCAAACATGTAGAAGGGGAAATAAGACTTTGACATAAATGAGCAGAGATACTAAGGGACTGGTGTTCCCAGGGTCCCCGTGGGCTGTGCAAATGTCTCTGTTGAAGTTCAGAACGCTGGTGGAGTGTGCATACTCGGAAGAGATGAGTGGAAGCACCTGTTCGCTGTGGCATGGTAAGCATCCAGGCAAAGCCCCTTCATGACCTGTGGGATAAGGAGGAACCCGCTGAGAAGTTCAGCTGACTTGACATCCCATACTCCCCAAGCCACCTCCACCTTTTAGCCTCTGACAAGCTGTTTTCCAATTCCAACTTTATTCTCGGCCGGTTCACTGGCAGGCCTTGGGAACACAACACTGCATAGACTGCTGCCAAGTGGGAAATTTCCTTTCTCCAGGAAATGCTTCCTACTCCCAGGCTGCAGGACATGGGCTGAGAGTCATCTGTGGTGGAAATAAATGCAGGTGATATTTTTTTTCCTGCTTTATCAAGACCCTGCTCTGACGACCTGCACTCCAGCAAAGTTGTGCCTTGTTGGTATTTAAAAGTGAAGCTAAAGGGTTGGAGAGACATCTCAGAGGTTAACAGCACTACTGCTAATCTGTGCTACCAGAGGTCGGTTCCCACACCCACATCCGGCAGCTCACAACTGTCTGCAACTCCAGCTCCATCAGGTCGGATGTCTCTTGTCTCCCAAGGCACCTGCACTCACATGCACACACACACACACCACACACAGACTCACATTCACATGCATGCCCACACCACACTCCTTTCCTTCTCTCTCTCTCATACATACATTCTCTCTCTCTCTCTCTCTCTCTCTCTCTCCTCACACACACACACACACACACACACACACACACACACACAGACACACACACACACTTTCTAACTTGAAAGTCAGGGGAAATATGGGTGCCTGGTCATGACTACAATAGAGTGGGTAATGTACAGAGTTCCGGATTCAAATCCCTGTACTGAAAACTGTACCTCCTGTGGTCTTGCTGGCTTATGAGCTCCCTGGGTTTCAATTTCATCTCTAAAATCAAGGCAATGGCAGGCCTCCCCATCTGGAAGGGATGTAGTTTTGTGACAAGCAGGGTATGAGTGTGTGTGTGTGTGTGTGTGTGTGTGTGTGTGTGTGTGTGAGAGAGAGAGAGAGAGAGAGAGAGAGAGAGAGAGAGGAAGAGAGTACATGTGTGCATGTATGTGAATGTGAGAGTATGTGTGGTGCGTGTGTGCATGTGTGTGTGTGTGTGTGTGTGTGTGTGTGTGTGTGTGTGTGTTCGATAGTGTGTAGGGTAGAAGACAGCTCTGGGCATCTCCTACAAGTTACTGGAGCAGGGAATAGAACCCAGGTCATCAGACCTACATGAAAACATCTTTACCTGCTACACCCTGAATTCTTGAAACCTCCTCATTCTCCCATCAAGTTGTTTCAATAGAAGCTGAGAGAAAGCTGGCATCTAAGGGCCATGAAGAGAAAGAAAATGACCAGGAAGAGACCATCAGCTGCCTGTTATCAGTCTAAAACCCGGCCCTGGGGGTAGAATGTTTTATTTATCACTAAGCCCTGGGTTTGATCCCCAGCTTCATGTGGCACCATCTATGGTATGGTATGAATGCTTGCAGCCCCGGCATGCAGGTGAACAGGTAGGAAGAGCAGAAACTCAAGGTTATGACTGGCTACATAGTGAGTTCAAGGTCAGCCTGGGCTACATGAGATCCTGTCTTTAAAAAAAAAATCCTAGCCTACCAGTCTCACCGTTGTGAGGTCCCCCCGGCCGATAGCCGCAGATGTCAACTATTCCAACCTTGGAAATGGGCCCACATGTGTGGATACTCTCTTTGAGTCAGTGCAGATGACACGGCACTCTCATTAGTGACTGAATAGCATCACCGCCCAAATAGCATCATCTGTTGGAATGTGACCTCATGGGGGAATAAGGACTTTATAGAGGTAATTAAACTAAATGAAGTCATTAGAATGGGCCCTACATACCCCCCCCCATTTGACTGGAACTCTTATAAAAAAGGAAGTGTTCCTGTAAGCTCATGGGAGAATGCCACATTGATGTGAGGGTTTGCCAGCTAAGGAATGCCAAGAGTTATTGCCAGGTAGAGGGAAGGGTTCTCTGCCTCACACAGAAAGAGCCACCAGCAGATGGTAGAATGTCAGGTTCTACCTATATGGAGGTAGGAGGGTACACGTTTCTCATTTAAGCCCCCCAGCCTCACCAGCCCCAGGAAATCCATATAGCTCTGAAGGAGAGACGGGCTGGAGAGGGTGTTCAGTGTGGGTGCTCACCTGCAGAGGTGAGAGTTTGGGTGGCTCATTCCAAATCTACTCTACCTAGCATATGGCAGGAGGGCTGACGGAGTCAAGTCTCCTCCCATTTGGAAGAGCAGTCCATGCTCTTACCCACAGAGCCATTGACTCTTTCTGACGCTTCTGATATGCTCAGGGATTCGAGATAAGGCCTGAAGTTTTGCAACAGGAAGTTCAGACTCCTTCCCCAACTTGGGATATGGAGCTAGTGAGGGCTGGATTCCGTTCAAGGCCTTGCATCAGCTGTCTTCGATATGGTAATGCCTGCTAACAAATAAGCACCATCTGAGGCTTAGTTGTGTTTTTGAGTCTGTGGGTCTGACGGATGGGTCTGCCCATTGGCACTTCTCCGGCTGCTGGGCTGGGACCAAGGACCAGGTGGCTTTTGCTGATGTTAGCTGGGTTTTAATGTGATGTAGAGGATGGGGAGGGTCGTCCAGTCCACTCATAGCTCATGTGGTTTCCTTTATGTCTCCTGATGACATAATCAGAAGGAGGCAAAGAAGGAATAGCAAAAGCTGGGCTCTCTGCAGGTCAGCTGGATCCTAGGACTGAAGGCCTGAAGGCCATCTTGCTTGTTTGCCTGTGTTTCATCTATTTATTTTTGAGACAGGTCTCAGCCCTTAGCCCAGGCTGGATAAGCCTGGGCTAGCCTCAAACTCATGGTACTCCTCCCACCTCAGCCTCTTGAATTCAAGATGGCAGCTGAGTCACTGACTCTCATCCTGTCTTTTACCTCCTTCTCTTTTCTATTTCTCCTTCCTTCCCTCCCTTCTTCAACACAGGAGGCTGGAACTGGGGGCCTCCAGCATGCCAGGCAAGCACTCATCACCGAGCATGCACACACGCTGAGTCTGCCATGAGCATTTGATAGTCTGGGATTTGGGAGACAAATCCATAGTTCCTGCTTCCATAGGGCTGTCCCACAGGATGAGGGCCTGAGAACCAGTGTGTAGTTTTGGCTGCTAAGCGCTGATTGGAGATATGGGCAAAGATTGCAGCGGCTTAAAGCAGCTGGGCCCCAGATAATGAAGTAGCTGAGGACCAGCCATCCCCCACCCGCCCCACTTTGGAGACAGGGCCAGGGTGTCTGGGGCCACGGGCACCTCTAGTCTCCTCCTTCTGCCCTCCTTCATTATAAGCCGCAACTGTGTAAGTGAACCCACTTCCTCTCCCCAGAGGACCAGCAACAGATGCTAGCCTGCAGAGTCCTCCCTGTCGTCCCCCACCCCCCTCCCGTGAGGTTCCGAGGCCTTTGACAACACATTTCTCAAGCCCTGCTGATGCACAGGTCCTACACACATATGGTCACCTTATCTTTTTTTCTCCCTTCACAACCACCCATTGGGGAGTGAGACCCATTGCACGGGGTGAGAAACCGAGGCAAGCAGAAATGAAAAACATTTGCTGGGCATGCGTAATTACGTCCAATTACGCAACCACGTCCAAGAGCTTTTGCTTTGCAGCCTAGCTGCCTCCTTACGGATTTCCCACACCAGTCATCTCTCCCCATTCCCGGGTCCAGTGTGGTTCAGAGAGAAATAGGCTGAAGGTTGAGCTGAGCCCAGCAAAGCCCCGCTTTGCTCTGCAGCTTTTAAATCTCCGTGCTTAGCAGGGACCTGGCTGTCCTTCCTTCCTCCTTCAAGCCCCCCACCCATTGAGACTGAAAGGTTCAGCATGGGTGACAAGTCAGCAAAGGCAGCTAGAAGAGCAATTTTCTCCGCCAGCTACGGGCAACACCCTGGATGTATAAATGCTTGATTTTATTTTATTGTTATTATGGCTCACGGTCCAATATGGACCGTAAATGGATTTAAGAGACTTCGGAGTACAGAATTTAATATAGCTGGTGTCATTAAAGAAAAAGTGGCATAGAGAACTCGTGGGGACCTGCAGACCCTTCCTCACCCTGTCTCCTGTCTCCCGTCACCTGCCACCCTACAGAAGCACAAGCTTGGGGGTGGGGTAGCCCTCCATGGGGGCAGGGTAGTAATCCATAGGGGGATGGGACAAGAGAGGACTGAGCCAAAGTGAGCTGGGGACTCTCAGGGAGGTGGCCAGGGTCACCTTTCCCAGGATGCCTGCAGATCTGGTGAATAAACAGTCAAGTAGGGACACTTAGGGGATGGGCATGAGACAGAACTTTCTAGATAAGGCAGGGTTTATCAGCCTATAAAAATACCACTTTCACCTATCGGATGCCTTTTTGTCCTGGTAAGAGGGACAAAAGGGGCTGGAGATGATAGACAGAGGGATAGAGAGAGGGGTCTTCAGATGTCCCCCTGTTCCTAAATGTATCTAGCAATGATGTTTGTTTTCCCGCCAAACTTCTCTCTATTCTGACTGCTGGTGTTTTTTGTTTGTTTGTTTTTGTTTTGTTTTGTTTTGTTTTGTTTCTGAGAAAGGGCTTCTCTGTGTCACAGCCCTAGTTGTCCTGGAAGTAGCTCTATATGTAGACCAGGCTGCTAGGATTAAAGATGTGCACCACCACCACCGGGCTCAGGACTGCTGTTCTTTTCATTTCATAGAGTTCTACAACCCTATACATTTTACTGATTATATACGATCTCTGCCTGTTCTCAGGGCCTGGCACGTCCACCATATACAGCATGGTCTATTTGATTGCACAATATTTACCCAGTACTCATTATGTGAAAATCATGGTAAACTAATAAATGCAAGCAACAACAAGCAATGGGAGTATCATCAGGCAGATGAACAAAGGAACCACATGTGCCAATGTCCTGGGGTAGAAACAAAAGGTAGCTTAGGTGAGGGCAGGTGCAAGGGTGTGGGGGCAGACAGGGGGCTGGGTGGGAGGTGGGGCCTACAGATAGGAGCCAGCACAGCCTTCAGGATGCATGGAGATGAGATTTTTATCGAAGACCTTCAGATGCCCTTTGGAAGGCCATGCTTGGGGGCAGAGGCATCACATGATGTCTCTTGTTTGTTCAAAAACGACCAGCCCACTGGCCCCTGGGGGCCAGGCAGACAGGTGACTGATGCAAAGGTGGTGATGAGCAGGGCCACCCTTCAGGGTTCACTTTGGTGCTGTTGTGCAGGGGGTAGAAGATGCCCGTCCCAGCCTCAGCTGAGCTCTGAAAGCCTGGCAGTCGAGACACCTATTCCTTCTTGAGCAGAGTTAAGGAGTGTGACCAGTGGGTGCTGAGCCCACAAGGTGCTTCCCAGTTTCCAGGGTGGGTTGATTTGCCCCAAGGCCCTGGGACCTCTGTGAGGGTGCTGGGGGCAAGGATAGGTGGGCTGAGGGTTGAGGCTCAGACAAAGACAGACTAGTTCTGTCTGCTGCCAGCTCACATGTCCATTTTCCTCCCCATGGGTAGCTCTCAGGCTGGATGGGATCTACTGAGTCAAAGATTCTCTTAAGGCAGACACGCCAAGCCTGGCTGTGCCCATAGTGGGGAGGTGAGGTCCATGCATGGCAGAGCATAGATGTGGTATAAATTACCAATGAGTGGATAGGAATGGGGCTCTGGGCAAGTGTGTGTACTTATGTGTGGGGCAGGCTATTTAACATGTCTAATATGTTGTGGATATTCAATGTGGCTGATGGATGATTTTCCACTCTCTCTCAGTGTGTGTGTGTCAGAGAGAGAGAGAGAGAGAGAGAGAGAGAGAGAGAGAGAGAGAGAGAGAGAGAGAGAGAGAGACTATACACACAGGGCGTGTGTCCTGTGATCTTCAGGTTGCAGAGTACAGTAGCAAACACCAGCAAGACGAAGGAAAGAACTTCTCAAATTTGAAGCCAGTTTCATCATCTCCATAGTGAGGTCGAGGACAGCCCGAGCTACCTGAGACCCTCTTTCAAGAAACCACACAAACAAAACGCAGCTGTGTGTGTGGTGATGGAGAATGAACGCATGGCATGGTTGTGCTGTGTGCGGGACTCGGGGCTGGTCTGGTGTGATGCCACGTCGGGTGAGGAGGGGCCCTGCTGAGTGTGCCTGTGCCTGAATCATTTCTGACCGCAAACTTGCAGGTTTGAGTCTGTGAGTGGCTGGGAGTGAAGATGACGACACTGGCAAGCGTCATGTATTACACTCTGATGAGAACTGCTACACCACCTGAGCCTCGTGTGCTCTAAGTAGCGGCCATGGCTAGGTCATGGGCATCCTGTTGCTTGATGCTTTCTCTCAGCAGTGCCCGCGGATGGCAGAGGGGTCCTGGCTATTGAGAGCAGGTAGCCCAGCTTCCTTTTAGCACCATGGAGCCGAGGAGGGGCCTGACCAGGGACACCTTGTGACAGTGGTTTTGCTGCAAGCAGCTACTGCTCCTGGGAGCCTGTTCACTAGGGGCAAGGTGAAAGGCTGCCTGGACTGAGCCCTGGGGGCAGCTAGGAGGAAATGGCTAGGGGTAAGGGTTAGAGGAAATTAATCATCACTGGTCCAGGGACCAGAAAGCCTGAAGGATTGGGGTTCTGTGTGTCCGTCTGGAGAGGAAATCACTGCCACTCCCATTGCAGCCACTATGTGCTCTGGATTGCTCATACCGACACTCCTGTGCACCTTGCACCTCGTCCTGCCAGCTTGCCAGGAGTGGGGGCTTCCCCACATGTTGGGGGACAATCAGAGGCAATCTCAGCTGTACTTACCCCTTCATTCTCAGGCACCTTCTGCCCAGTTCCCAGGAAGTGGCTGTGGAATTTGTTTCCAAATATAGACTAGTGGCCCCTGGCTGTCTGTAGACGTCCCTTCTGGCCTCTAGATTGCTGTGTCTTAAGAGAACAGAGTGCTAGAGGCCAGTTTTCGGCCCACACCTGGGACTGCTGGAGAAAACAACAATCATGAAAGTAGATGATAAAAATGGAGAGATGGGGGTGTGACTCAGGGGGTAAAGGCGCTTGCTGCCAAGTCTGATGACCTGAGTTCAATCCCCAGGACCCACATGGTGAAAGAAGAGAACTGACTTGTGCAAGCTTGTCCTCTGACAGCCACATGCATATGTAGGCATGCACAGTCACACACCCACACCATCATCCCACCCCACTTCAATACATACACATGCACATACATGGCCCTTCCACAATGACAGACACATGCATGATCATCTTACACAACCTGTGTCCCATGGCCCTGCACACTATAGCTCACAGGTATTTTTGTGTAAGGATATGTATGTATGTATGTATATGTATATATGAATGTATTTATGCATATTGTAAATAGATGCATGTTTTAACACCCCAAGGACACTTATGCAATGATTCATCTACACAACTCTAAATTGACACATATTTAAGTGTCTATATTTAAATACTTCAAGGAAGTCCGCACAATGACACAAAATTCCTTGCCAGATGACATACAACCATGCATAATATTCAATGGTAGGCTGGGCGTGGGGGCACATTGCTTTAATCCCAGCACTTGTGAGGCAGAGGCAGGTGTATCTCTGAGTGTGAGGACAGCCCAGTCTATATAGTGAGGCCCTGTCTCAAAAACAAACAAAAAGTCAAGCACAACAACAGAGGCTGGAGATGTTATTCTACCAGTAGAAAGCTTGCCTAGCAAGTGTAAAGTCCCAGGTATTGTGGGGTATGCTGGCAATGTGTACATCAGCACTTGGGAGTAGAGGTAGGAAGATTGGAAGGCCCCCGGCCTGGGGATCTAGAAATCTTCCCAGGAAAGAATCCCCAGTGTGGTGGTAAAGGGAGCCAGGTGCAGGCAGCCAGGTGCAGGGAACCAGGTGCAGGCAGCCAGGTGCAGGGAGCCAGGTGCAGGGAGCCAGGTGCAGGCAGCCAGGTGCAGGCAGCCAGGTGCAGGCAGCCAGGTGCAGGCAGCCAGGTGCAAGCAGCCAGGTGCAGGCAGACAGTTGCAGGGAGCCAGGTGCAGGCAGCCAGGTGCAGGCAGCCAGGTGCAGGGAGCCAGGTGCAGGCAGCCAGGTGCAGGCAGCCAGGTGCAGACAGCCAGGTGCAGGCAGCCAGGTGCAGGGAGCCAGGTGCAGACAGCCAGGTGCAAGCAGCCAGGTGCAGGCAGCCAGGTGCAGGCAGCCAGGTGCAGGCAGCCAGGTGCAAGCAGCCAGGTGCAGGCAGCCAGTTGCAGGGAGCCAGGTGCAGGCAGCCAGGTGCAGGGAACCAGGTGCAGGGAGCCAGGTGCAGGCAGCCAGGTGCAGGGAGCCAGATGCAGGCAGCCAGGTGCAGGCAGCCAGGTGCAAGCAGCCAGGTGCAGGCAGCCATGTGCAGGGAGCCAGGTGCAGGCAGCCAGGTGCAGGCAGCCAGGTGCAGAGAGCCAGGTGCAGGCAGCCAGGTGCAGGCAGCCAGGTGCAAGGAGCCTAGGGAGAGGACTTGAGAATGGGGATTCCAAAGTTTCCATTTCAGGCCCTCTGTGGGACTAAACTCTCACTCCCCCTTCCAAGGAAGTCCTCCTCTTCTTGACTCAGGTAGCCAGGGTACAGACTTATAGGACACTTCCACGACTCCCACTTGAGCCCCAGAAAACCCCCACAGCAGAGAGACCCAAGGTGGCCTACCTCTTTCCACCCTGGAAATAACAGAGTGACTGGAAGTGGAATATAAGGACAGTAGGCCTAGCTGGGTGGTGATGGTGCATGCCTTTAATGCCTGCACTCAGTAGGCAGAGGCAGGCAATTTCTGTGAGTTCCAGGCCAGCCTGGTATATAGAGTGAGTTCCAGGCCAGCCAGGGAGTTTCACAAAGAAACCCTGTCTCAAAAAGAAAAAAAAAACCGAAGAGGAGGAAGAGGAGGAAGAGGAGAAAGAGGAGGAGGAAGAGGAGGAGGAGGAGGAGGAAGAGGAGGAGGAGGAGGAGGAGGAGGAGGAGGAGGAGGAGGAGGAGGAGGAGGAAGTCAGTAGGCCTAGTGGCCCTTACAGCCCTGTCCCAGAAATTCCCTGTGCAAGCTAGGCCACAACTGGCTAGCATTCAGGGGGCAGCTGCCCCTGCATTGGGGGCCCCCTTTCAGGTCCTAACTGGGTTAGGGTAAGGTAAGGAGACTAGGGTAAGGATGTGTGGCTTTACTGCTGGGGCTGTCTGCACATTCCCTATCCCTAAAAATGGCCCCTACCCAGCCTCTGGGGCACACTGTGTACTGGCCTTAAAGCTTGGTGAAAATAGAGGCCAGGATATGAGAACACACCCTGAGATTTGGAAAGCAGGCTCCAAAATCTTCCATCCTGGACCCCAAAGGCCAGCAAACCAGGATCCTCTACTGGTTTTCTGGATGTCAATGGGACTGGTAGTGAGAAATCAGGAACCTGGAGAAGTCTGAACATCTCTCACTGCGTGGAGAAGCATCTAAGGCTAACAAGGTGACCTTTGAACTTACCCAGCCCAATAGATCTCTTCTGTGGTGGTCCCCAGGTTCTGCAGAGAAGCCCCAGAGGCTAATAATGAAGGTTCTTGGGGAACTTTATACTTAGAGTGCCTGGATTCAACTTTTGCCTGACTGTGACCTAGGTCAGTTTCCCAGTAACCTCTTCGGCAATGCTGGGAACACATGTGAATATCTCTTCCTGGCAGGACTGTATGGAGCTGAATGAGCCAGGGGGACTCATGTCAAGGCAGCTCCTGCTTGCTGAAAAAGTTCATTAGCCTTGAACCTCAAGTGCTGGCAGATTCATGAGCCTGAAATATCTGCATTTTGTGTGTGTGTGTGTGTGTGTGTGTGTGTGTGTGTGTGTATGTGTGTGTGTGTGTGTGTGTGTAGACACCAGCGAGACGCTTGAGAAAACAAGAATACCAAGAATACAAAAATCATGGGAATGAGAATTGGGGGGTGGGGTGCAGAGTGCTTACTTAGGGTTCAGTCCTCACCACCCCTACCTGCCCCCCTCCTGAAAAAAAAAAAAACCCTGTAATCTCAGCTCTGGAGATGTGGAGGCAGGAGGAGGAGAGCTCCAAAGTCATCCTGGGCAAACACATGAAATTTGGAGCTGGCCTGGCTACATGAGCTCCATTTCCAAAAAAGAACTGAAAGAAAATAGATAAGGGTTGAAAAAGTGGAAGGCACTGTATCTGTCTCACCCCTGCCTGCCTCACCCTCACCCCTGCCTCCTCACCAGGCTGAGACCAGAAAGGCTGGGTAAAACACCACCCTACCGGGTGGGTGGCGGGTGGCGGGTGGCTAGGAGCTTTGCTGACACTACTTGCCCCACAATGAAATTGGATGAAAGAGATGAAGGATTATTTATCTTCCCTGAAGGTGATGGGGTTTAGCCACAGCATAAAACAAGCCACCACCCCTGAATTCCTTTCTGGGTATCGTTAGACCTCGACCCCTCTGTCTTTCTGTGGCTCTCACTCTCCCGTCTTTCTGTGTTGGTTGTTGCCAAGCTGTGCAGTCAGTGGCGGCAGGGGCAGGTGGCACCCCTTTCTCTCCGAGCTAACCCTCTTACATAGACACAAGACATTTAGGCTCTCGTTGCCCACCTCCTCCCTCAAAGCAGAGCATTTTCTCTCCTTGTACCAAAGATTTAAGGGACAATTCAACCAGAATATTCCTTTATTTCTTCCGTCACACTCATAATCAAACTCTTTTTTGCTTGCTGTTGTTCTAAAACAAAGCGGGGCGTCATTTACTGTTAATGTCAGAATTTCTAGTTTCTGACTTCTTCCTGCCATGAAGAGGTTGCTCCAGGCCTTCGGAGGGATGGTTGGAGAACCTGCCAGCATTATCCCCAGCACTGAAGGCACCGGGGTATAGAATGAAGAACACCTGAAACTCCAGACCTGGCTGCGGTTCCATCTGGGAGCCTCACTCTGAAGAGTCCCGGATTTTCCTGGTGAAGCCAAGGGCAGAAGGGGAAGCATCTTTGGGCCTCAGGACGCTGAGGAGCGGGGCTGTTCTGTCCCTCAGCTCCCATTGTTGAAAGTGTTGTGGGTGACTCCCGGTTGCCATAGTGATCAGAAACCAAGAGTCCTTGATGAAATATAGCTCTCCCATCCTGACCAGGTCTATCTCTTTCCCCACTCAACAGTGTTTCTGCTTCCAGAGCCTTCTATCAGGGCTGAGTAAGGCTGGAAGGGACTGACTTGGGGGCGGGGTGGGAACCCAGGCTGATAAAGAAGAAAAATTAGAGGTCCCGACCGAGCAATCATCTTGGTGACGGATCCTTCCACTTTGGGGTTTGGCTGCCCTCCTCACCCTCACCGCACCCCCACCTCCCTTCAAGTCTCTAAAGTCATTACCAGAGTTTTCACTCCAGGCAGGAGTGTCAACTCTCTTCACCTTCTCCCTTCTCCATGGGCCCCAGCTGAGGGCGACCAGCTTGCCGACTCCCAGACTGGGGTCTTGCAAATTTCTCTCAGGAGAGGGAAGAAAAAGGCAATTGAGGGCCACAGGAATTATCCTGGAAGACGGAGGTGGCTGCATCAGTGTGGGTAAAATCGTTTCTTTTTTATGTCCTCTTGACCATGTAGTTCAAATTTCGATGTGGTAGTGCAGTGGCAAGGAAGGAAGGAGACAGATTTCCCAAGCCAGAGGCCTGGTAGGCTTTGGCCTCTGCTTGAATGTGAACTGAGTTTGGAGGCATCACACTGAGCTGGTATACACAAGTAACCATTCCCAATTTCCCCTTTGTTTCTCTGGCCCAGGGTAAGTAAGGCCTTGCCTCCCCCCCCCCAAGCACAGCTCTTTATGAAACTGGGCTTAGATTCTCTCTGGGGGCTCCTTGCTTGGCTGGCTGGAAAGGGCCCCTGGAGGCCACAGCATCGGAGCTGTAGCTTCATCTCTGGTTTTCAATCTGGTCCTTCGAGCACGCTCAACAACACGTGTGGATTTAATTTTCCTTTCTTTCTTGCCTTCTTTCTACCCCTCCCTCCAAAGGGAACAAGAAAAATAGTCTTCCGTGTCGACAGCGCGACACCATTCCTTCTGCCAAAGAAAATTTGTCTTTTCCAGAGCCCCAGAGAACAGTGCACTCCCAAGTTTCATGGCACCCTTCAGTGGGGTGTGTTTGGGGGTCCAGACAAGTTCTTTTCCCCTGATGGGAGACCCCAGACCTAGCGTTATTAGCCTAAGTCTCTGGCAACAAGGTCACCCCCCCCCACACACACACACGTTGGAGTTTCTGATGGTGTAGATGCAGAGTCTACACCCACGGGACTTTCATCGACTTCTGGGTTACAGATAGGATTCGAATTCCCCGGGCTCAGCGCCGCCTGCAGACTCTCCAGGTCCTCTCAGCTCAGACCCCTCTCACCCCTAGGGACAGTGACCACCCAAATTAGAGGGAACCAGCAAGGTCTACTGTTACCTTCTTGTGTCTTTGAGAGAGTGACTCTCCTAACAGCTGGTTGTCTAGAGAAACAGTTCTGTTTCTTACCTCATAATCCTTGATTTGAAAAGCAAAACAACCCATCCACACACATGAATCAAGAATGATAACTACAACTGGTGGAATATTAGAAGGGCATATCGAATACTGACTAATAATAAACACAGCCAAGGCTCTTCCCCGAAGGCCCAGAGCTGGAAAGCTGGGAGCTGAATAAAACCTGGAAAAAAAATTATAATAAAGTCAGATTTCACTAGGCAAGAGGGAAAGTGACCCCCTGAGGGGGGAAACCCTTCCCACCCTCCCCAGGAGTCCTCCTTCCCACCCTCCCCAGGAGTCCTCCTGTTTCGATGTAAGTTGGCCAAAGTTTAGTTTTCTCATTATTTCTATTGTCCTTAGGATTCTTATTAACTTTCCCAGGCCTGTGTGCACTCCTCTCTACTTTCTGACCCCAGCGGGGACTCCAACAAGGCAGGGGCAGAGCTAGCAGGGACCAGGCCGGCGGGAAGGGGAACTGAACTGTTTGTGTTCCTGCGAGTTCTCTTCCGAGGTTTAGGTTTGACTTACTTTAAAATGGAAGGGGAAATATGAGAAATAATAATAATAATAATAATAATAATAATAATAATAATAATAATAATGGTTCCCTTTGTGTTTTGTTTTTAATAGGATCATGGGTCTTCCTATTTTTCAAGGTATTAAAAAAATCAAGGCAGAGAAGGAAGTGCGCGCGGGGAGAAAAGACAGAGGGGAGCAAGGCTAGGCTAGCGGAGCACGAGCAAAGAAAGGAGGGAGGTTTGCAGCGGCCCTGTCGGGACTCTAACCGCAGAGGATAAAGGGAAAGGAACAAGATGCTACGGTTGAGTTTGAGGCTGTAGCATTTGTGTGTGTGTGTGTGTGTGTGTGTGTGTGTGTGTGTGTGTGTGTGTGTGTGTGTGTGTGTGTGGCGGTTACTTTCTCCAGAGTACGGGGCGAGTCTCTGAGGATGGGCTGGTGGAACCGTTGAAGGTTGATACAGGTAGTTGCACCCGAAATTGCCGAGCAAAGGGGAAAGTGAAAGGAACTCGGGCTTCTCGCAGTGCGCCGTTGGTCGGGGTTTCTCACCCGACAGGGACAGGGGGACCAGGATTCCAGACTGCATTCTTGGCGTCTGGGAGAAAACTCGGATTTGGGGACAGAATCGTTCACTTGGGAAATGAAAGGGACGCTGGAGCAGCAGGCCGGGAGGCCTGGACTCTTGGGAAGGAGGGCAGGGATGCGCTGGTGTCCTGCGTCCTACGGCCGCTGCCGCTGTCCCCCGGGGCCTGACCTTGGCTCTGCAGCTGCTCTGCCGCCAGTGTCACTGCCGCTTCAGTCCCCAGAGGACTGCGACTGAAACCGGGTCACGCTTCTGGGAATCTTAAGGTTTCGGGGAGCACAAAACCCCATGATAGACCCGCGAAGCTGGGGACCAGTCCAGATTTAAAGTCTGGCTCCCCTGAGGCCATTAGCGGTGGGGGTGGGGGGCACTTACCCTCGGGAAGGCCTGGCGCTCGCTGGCTCTGTGAGTGTAAGGCAGGCCTAACTTATGGCTGGGCGCCGCCGCCGGGGTGGGGGAAAGTCTACGCGGTTCGTTTCGCAACTCAAAACGGAATGGATTTCAAAATGCACACAGAAGCTTACGCAGACGCACCCGACCACTTAGCAATTATACCCATTGATCTAACTAGAAATAATTGCCGATTTCCCCAAAACAAAATAGAGTGCGTCGTCCCTCTGCAAGACCCGGCGCTGATTTTTTTTTCCTTCTCACAGTGCACCCCTCTCCACCCCTGCTCCCACCCCGCCCCAACACACACTTGCACCCCGCCCCCGTCTGGCCACTCTGGGACCCATTGCATCCCAGGACCTTAGCGAAGGAGCGGCATACCGAATGGCTTTTCTCTCTACAAGGAATTTTGGCAGACATCTGAGATACACGATATCCACTAAGACAGTCCCTAGTAATTATTTCAGTGCAGGAACGGACCTGGGCATGAGATATGACACCCCAAATGTAACCAGCTAGAACGGCCTCCTCATCAGAAAAATAAAGCTGTGTAAGTAAGAAAGTTTTGCCTTTTGCAATGAACCTTGGGAAACACTGGTTTTTCCTACAAATGAGAGCTGAAATGGGCTCCCATCTCAGTTCTGTAGCCCTAAGAGAAGCGATCTTCATTCTATCGGTGTCTTCTGTTCATCACCCCTACTTCCTCGGGGAGCTCTGGGTTTATTTTTTTTATTTCCCCCCAGGGTTCAGGCATCCTGGACTTGTGTCTAACAGCAGACCTTGATAGACGAAGATGGAGGGAACTCAGCCTCCCGACACTGCCCCCCAGTCAAGCGTGACAAGGCGCGGGCTGGTTGCGTGACTTGTGACGTCTCCAAGCCCTATAGGAGCAGCGGTTGGTGAGATAGTCGCTATCGCCCGGTTGCCTCTTTATTTTATTGGGGTATGCCTGGCAATAAACAGTAATATTTAATTTGTCGGAGACCGCAAACCAGCGACAGACTGGGAGGTACTTGCTTCTCTTGACAGACCCTGGAAGAAGTCTATGCTTTAAAAGGGGGTCTTTGGGGGGGTGTCTTTTCGAAACTCTTTGTGAACTGCCTCACGTCAGTGAGCATTTCTCGGCTTCTGGGCTGAAAGAAGAGGTGAGTCTTGTTGGGGAGAAGTGGGATGGTGTAGATATTTACAAGCTGGTCTTTATTTACCTGGAACCCTCAGCTTCCCACCCTACCTAGGCCTGACTGAACCCCCTCCTTACTGCAATTGAGAGCCACCTACGCCTTTGCATTTCATCTTCTATCACTTGCAAGAATGGATCTCTCCTTCCAGGTTTTAAGAAAAAATACTCAAAACAACATTATGTAGTGGCTGGCGCTGTGCGCCATCTAAGCTCAGCGAAGGAAGTGTATCTGGCTGGGTTGTTGCTTGGAGAAGCCCAGATTGGCCCTCTCGGGAAGAGCCTGCTGATTATTTATGGGGATTAATTTTATCCTCAAATCTCTGTGAATGTAAAGGGATTGGAGAGGTCTGTCTGGATTTCCCCTTCCTTCAACTAGAGAGGCAGGCTCTCATCCCGAGGTCAGGTTGGCCTTCTGTTCTCCGCCCGAGGTTGAGGTTGCTCCGCGTGCAAACCCAAAGGCCTCCGTGCAGACTTTGTGAAGAGTGAAGACGTTTGCACAAATAAATAGCTGCTCTTGGCCAGGGTCCGCTTGAAAACAGACCTGGAAGATAGAGGGTGGAGTTTCTCTCCAGTTGCCCCACATTTACAACCAAAAAATCCACTGGAGAAATGATACAGGGGCGGCCTGCAATTTTGCAGCCACAGAGGCTATGTTGTTACTGGAGTCCACTTCAGGGCATTTTTTTTTCTCTCTCTCTTTCTCTCTCTCTCTCTCCAGTCCTTGGCTATAAGGGTGTAGTCTCTAATTAGAGTTCCAGAAAAGAAGCCTACTGAGAGGGAATAAGGAGGCCGGTGTAAGAAACAGAATGGGATCACTGGCATTTGTTTCAAGCAATACTCTATGTTGTCCCAGCCTGGTTCTGCTTAGACCAGGACCTACTGCCAGTGTCTCTGCTGTGGACTGCTTTCTGCTTCCATTCACCCTCTTAACAGCATCCTTCTGTGAGGCAAAGGGCAGGCCAAGGAGCACTCAGAGCTGAAACCCCCAGCCAGCCAGCCTTCAGTGGCTGATTATCTTAATAAAACTGGGCACTGCCCTTGTGTGCACCCCAGTGTGTGTGTGTGTGTGTGTGTGTGTGTGTGTGTGTGTGTGTGTGTGGGGGTGCACACACACAATGATTTTTTGGCATCTTTGATCTTGGTCTCCCATCCCAAGGCATCTTCTCCCCCAAGTCCTTGAGAGCTTGGGGGTGGGTGGGTGTGATGAGTCTGGGGTGGGGGAGAGCTGTCAAGGCAGCTAGCTAGTCCTGGCTCTGCATGGGGCCAGGCAGGGTCACACTGCTCTCTGTTTGAGGTCATCAGTGGAGACAGAAATCGGGCGAGGCTGCACAGGCCCTTGGGTGTGTGCACACGCCTGATGCATCCAATCTTGGTTCTCTGCATGGCCAGGCCATTGAAATTGCTGGGCTTCCCTGAGAGAAGCTGGTTAACTCTGCCTTGACTCCTGTAGCTTTCCTTCTTCCTTCCTTTCCTTCTTCCTCTCTTTCTGACTTTCCTCCCTGCGACTCAGCGAAGCCAATTGAGATGATGGCAGGAGGGTGGGAAGGGAGTGGGGGTAGGGAATCACCAGATCTAGTGAGGGTCCTGTAGTTTGGGGCGGTATTTAGTGGGAACATGGACAGGGTGGTGGAGGAGAGAGAGACGGGCAAACACACAGAGTTGGGGAAGCAATAGTTATACTTTGTAAGCATCCCAGCTGAGTTAGATTGTGGGGGGGGAGGTGAGAGAGGGAGGGAGAAAGGGAGAGGGTGGAGGGAGGGAGGAGAGAGACAGAGAGAGAGAGAGAGAGAGAGAGAGAGAGAGAGAGAGAGAGAGAGAGAGAGAGACTCATACCTCAAATTCTCAAATTCTGGAACTCTAACCCCCGAAAGCGTCTCTCTGGAGGCAGCTGGCGGATTCCCAAGGCTCTCCCAGGTCCCCCAACTCGCCAACTTTTCTTCTCCGGGGGTGCAAGGGCAGAGCAGGGCCCTGAGATCGTATGTATGGTTTGGGGGTGCTCCCGGACCTGCTGTTTAGTTTTGTGTTCTTCTGAACCCTTCTGGGGCCTGACAACTTAAAAGCATTTAGGCTAGCGAGCAGCCAGCGAGCTGTGGAGGAGGTGTGCGCTGGAGGTGGGCAGTCGCTGGGAGGCTCCCGTACTGGGTACTTCTTCGTAGCAACAGTAGCAGCTAGCTTGGGCAAGCAAGCAGTCCCCAGCACAAACTCCAGAGTCACCATGCCTGCACCCCCACCTGGCCTCCGGCTTTCCTGCTAAGAGGAAGAGGGGTGGTGGTGAATGCATCCCGCTGCAAAGAGCGAGGTAACCGTACAAACAGATGGCCGGGCGGGAGCAGGCGGCAACAGTCGGCTGGGGAGGCGGAGAATGGCGGACTCCAGCCCGGTCTTGCATTCTGTAGAGTCTGCCTTGCAGAGATTTTATCCGGGCCTGGACCTTTCAAGGCGAGAGGGAGCGGGGAGGCTGCCGAGGCTGTGGGAGCAGCACTGAGGCTTGCAAGGCACACGGCCTGGTTCTGTCAAACCACATCTTGCTCGCCTCCGCCATCCCCCCAGCTTCCCGGGATCCTGGCAAGGGCTAGGGTGGGTTTCACCCTATGGCTGGCCGTGAATGGAGAGCGCGTAGGGCGCCAGTCTTGTTTTCCTTTGTTATGAGAAGACTATGGGGCTCCCGCGGCAGTCTCCCCCAACTCCAACTCAGAGCATTGGGCCTCGGAAGCTGGCCGTGTCCCCATTTATGTCTCAGGCCGCTACAACTAAGGTTGGGATCCAGTCTTCTTGTCTAAGACGCGAAAAGTGTGGTGTGTGTGTGTGTGTGTGTGTGTGTGTGTGTGTGTGTGTGTGTGTAGCGCGGGGGGGGGTGGCGGTGGTGGTGGCATCACTTTCATGAACTATTATGGTGTTTTGAGGTGGAGGCGGTGGTAGAAATCTTTCCTGTAGGAAGGAGGCTGATCGAAGAACTTCAACCGCTTCGTCTTCCTCGGTTGAACCCCGGGGCTGCCCTAACAACTGCGTAGGTCGCTGGTAGCCCATTCAATGCTTGCAGCCCCGGATTTGTCTGGGGCCGATTTTAGACTATCCAACCAGGAGCCAGGCCTGCAGTTTGAGTGAGCCAGCTCTGAGCGAAGCCTTTTGCCTTTTGAGTTCCGTTTAGCCGGCTGCTCCACGAAAAACGCCTGCCCGCCCAGTTAGCTCCAGCCAGAGGATCTGGAAGGGGAGGCAGGGTACAGCCCGCCGCCGGCAGAGCCGCTGGCCTCTCTCCGATCTCCCTCCTGTTCTCCCTCCTGTCTTTTGTTTTAATTTAAAAATAAAACAAAACACAACTGGTCTTGCTTAAGGTCGGGAGAGGGGAAGACTTTATTTTAAAGGTGGTTTCATCTTAAGGCCTGACTGAGACAGCAAGAGGTCCACTATTCTCTTTCATCCCGATGTATCTCTTCAAGTCCTTCCTCCCCTGCATTTTTTTTTTTATTTTTGCAAGACGCGGGTCATTCTGGGCCTTTTGCCTATTGTGGGAAAATAATGTCTCTTACGGGTTTCATTAAAAAAAAAAAAAAAAAAGCAAAGCTGGTATGGCCTTCTGAATTTGACAAAGACCATTTCTCAAAGGGGCTCTGGGATTTTGTTTTCTGTTTTGTTTTGGGTTCCTACCCGATGGCTTCCAAAAATACCGACGCCTTATCTTTATTGGCTCTTCCAGGAGTTCAGACAAATTTGACGGACAGCTCTCTTATCGCCCAGAGCCTGAGCAGGGGAGATGCGGGGGGCCTTGCCGCCTCCTCCCTGTCTGAAACGGGTATTTCGCAAGTGGTGGTTCTGGGTCGGAAAGTGAAATAATAAAAAGACTTTCCGCAGCCTCTTTCAGCTGGGAGTGGAGGGTCAAACTGCTGCCCCCATGCCGCTAGACGCTCTCCAACTCTGTCTCTTGTCCTCAGAATAGAACCTCGCGCCGGCGCGGGACCCCGGCCGCACCATGGCGGATGCAGATGAGGGCTTCGGCCTTGCGCACACGCCTCTGGAGCCTGACTCCAAAGACAGGTCCTGTGATTCAAAACCCGAGAATGCTCTGGGGGCTCCCAGCAAGTCTCCGTCATCCCCGCAGGCCGCCTTCACCCAGCAGGTAAGAAAAGCCGACCCACCAGCTCACAAGGAGGCCTGAGCCCGGCTGGCTCCCAGCTAGAGGTTACTCCCCCTCCTTTCCTGGCTAGTCTCATTCAGTCCCCCTCAATTCCGCTCTATTCCAATCCACTTTATCGAGGCCTTTATCTTTATGGCCTGCGTATTTTAGAAACCTATTTACATTATTGGAGAGCTCTCAATTATCCGACTATTTGGGGTCAGCAAACAATGGCTCAGATAATTCTCTCCCAGCTGCCCTGGGTATACCTTATTAAGGGTCGGGTCAGCGGCCGCTTCAGGCCGGCATGAGCGATGGCTTGACCCCCCTTAGATCTTTCTTAGCCTTCGCCTCCGCCTGCCTGCTCGGCACAGCCCGCCTTGCCCCTCACGCTGCACCATTTATCTTGCTCTGGGGCCTGGAGGAGCGCCCTGACCCGCCGCCGAGGAGAGCACACAGGGGCTGGGACCAGGGCAGCTGGAGTCCCGAGCTCCGCCTGGCTGGAAGTTGGTCCAGAGTGGAGGGGGGGGTATCTCACTCTATGCTCCGCACCCTGAAAGGCAAACGCTTTGGGTGCTCCAGGTGGATTTAAAAGCTAGGTGTCACCAGGCACTGAGCAGGGAGGCTTGACCAGAGAGATGGGTTTGATGCAGAAATCCTTCCTGTGTGCGTGTGTGTGTGTGTGTGTGTGTGTGTGTGTGTGTGTGTGTGTGTGTGTGTGTTAAGAATAGTTGGAGGAAATTTGCACTTTTTTTTCTAAAGGAAAAAAGTCCACTTTTCAGTCGATTAATGAATGTTTCAAAATGAAGATTTGTGTCTGACTGCTTTGGTATCAGTTTTTGGAAATAGCTTCCAGTGAAAGGGAAAATGTTAAAGTCTCTGGGGCAGCTCCAAGTCAAGGCTGGGCAGCAGTATGGCGAGGGCCTGCCTGAAAGGGTTGCTAATATAGACACTGAGAATTCATCTTTATTTTTTGGTCTTGGGGGGGGGAGAAGGAACATTTTAAAATGGAAAATTCCCATATAGTGGCCCACATGTGCTGGAATCTCAGTCCTTGGGAGGGTGAGGCAGGAGGATTGCCATGAGTTGTTTGATACCAGTACATGTGCTGTATAGTTAATTTCAGGCCTACCTGGGCTGCAGAGTGAGACCTTGCCTCAAGTAATAATAATAATAATAATAATAATAATAATAATAATAATAATAATAATAATAATGAGTAAGACTGAAGCATCCTTGTATGTTTATATTCACACCCAGGGATGATCAACAGTAATGTATTTGCATAGCTGTGTATTTGCATAGTGTGTTTTGCATCTGGGTGACTATACAAGAATATCCTTGTGGGGTTTTCTAGACTGATTCCCCCCAAACCAAATCTCAGCTAAAAATGGATCAAAATTAGCTGTCCTGGTCCTCTATGGAGGAGCACAGTGGTGGGAGATGATTCCCAGGCCTCTGGCTGGTGGAGGAGGCGACAGGTACCTTGAGCAGAGAGGTTGCTGGAAGCAGTCTCAAATCTGCTTAGTGAATCCTAGGCAGGCAGATACCTTGGGTTGCTCTGGGGTTTCTACCACTCGGCAGAAGTCAGAACCCCCTTTCTTTGAATTCACAGGCTTCAGGGTGGAAGGCATATCACCAAAATTTTCTCTCTCTGTCTCTCAGGGCATGGAAGGAATCAAGGTGTTTCTTCATGAAAGAGAATTGTGGCTGAAGTTCCATGAAGTGGGCACAGAGATGATCATCACGAAGGCAGGGAGGTGAGCCGGCTCCTGACTTCCTGACACAGGAGGGCAGTCATTGGAGGGGAGAAAACGGGGAGGCTAGGCAGGGAGAAGAAAATAGAACAGAGATAATATTTAATCAGAGTCCGTTCTGGCTCAAGAGTCCTCAGCAGGATGGGGACCTAACAGTAAGGCTTACCTTTAGGTGGGATGGACACTCCTTCCCTGTCTTATAGGAAGGTGAAAGTGCCCAGGAGCATTGAGCTATCTGAACAGGTTATTGAGAGAGAGAGAGAGAGAGAGAGAGAGAGAGAGAGAGAGAGAGAGAGAGAGAGAGAGAGAGAGAGAGGGGAGAGAGAGAGAGAGAGAGAGAGAGAGAGAGAGAGAGAGAGAGTAGAGAATGGAGAGCTTGAAGGACTTTGAGTTGTTAGATTTAGACTTGATCCCTTGCCCCTACCCCTATCCCCACCTTCTCTGACCTTGGGAGAATTCAGGGTCCCACCCCAGGATAGCCAAATCCTGAAACTGTTGAATGTGTTGGCCGGTGAAGCCTTTGAAAGCGAGCAGAGGGCTCTTCGGGGCCCTGTACACAGACAGGGATAAACACAGCCGATCAGCCATTGCGCAGGGCTTGAAATCACTCATAAGGGGCAGGAGTTTCAGCTAGAAAGGCTAGGCCTGGGGGAAGGGTGACAGAGAGGCGGAGGCTTGCCTGTGTCCCGGCCTGGAGAACCAACTCTTTGCTTCCCTAACGACCAGCGACTCTGAGAGCACCTACGAGGAGGTCGGGAGTCTGGCTAGAGCCGGCGGCGTGTGAACAGACAGAGGCCAGGCCAGTGGGCCGAGTGTGTAAAGGCAAAGGGTGGAGTTGATTTTTTCAGATTCTGCGGGTTCTCCAGCCCAAGCCGCCCTCAATAAACTGACAACGGTGACGTTTATTATTTCTTGAAATTAAACAATGTCGGCTCCCCCGCTCAGCCCAAGGCCCTAGTGAACTAGAGGGCGGTGGGTCTGTTTATATCAGACATCTGAGGTCCCTTTTCCCATCCTGCCCAGCAAGGAAAGTCCCAGCCGGCTGCTGCCTTTCCCCCCTCGCTGGAGCCGGGAGGATTTAACTATAAAAGGTTTGCAAAGTCAGTTTCTTGCGCCTCTGCCTGCGGGACAGGCGCTCTTGCTGGAGCAGATAAACATGAGAAGGTTCAGCCTCGGGGGCCTCCTCGCCTCTCTTCTCACGCTGCATCAATCCAGGTCCAACGTCTTGTGCTGATGCACAAATCCAGTCGGATCCCTGCTTTCTGAGGCGCTGCCCTCACCAGACTTTAAGGAAAAATTTCTCATGGGGCCGAGGCATGGGGGAGCCCTAGGAACCCGCGTCCTGCACCCGTTGTTTGCCGTCAGCTTTCTAGTGCAGGCTTGGGCTCTCTCTAAAACCGAATCTGGAAGGCTTTGGAATTTCTTTCCTGAGTGCCTGGGAGTTTAAGCTCCCCAGGGAAACCTGCCAGGCTCGGAGGAGAAGTTACAGATCATTTCTGAAAAACCCGCACGCTGGCGATGCGGGACTGGTCGCTAACCCAGTGAACTTGAGCTTCGCTTTGGCAGCCACAGTTAACCTGCACCTCTAAGGGCAGAGGACTAAAGTTAGTATCTAACTAAGGTCATGTGTTCCCGGGGTGCCCCCAGAGAGAGATGGCCGCTAGCTTTGTACTGAAAGAGCGCCCTCCTCGCCCTGGTACCCGATTTCCCAGAAAGTGAGTCTCTAAACATAGAAATCTGTAAGCAGCGGTCTCCTAGTCCTGTTTTCTTCCTAGGCGCCTGCTACCGCTGCAGCTGCCTCCCTGCTCTCTGAGTTCTAATCTCCTTCCTCCCAGTTACTTCAGGGGAAACCCGGGGTGGATCTCACCGGGGATGGAGTGGGGCCAGGGCTCTTCATTTCTCCAGGAATTGCTAAAAGACCAGGAATGGCTCTTCTGAGTGTTGGGATTAACCAGCCTCTTCTTTCTCTGTGTGTTCCCCTCTCCCTCTCTCTCCCAGGCGGATGTTTCCTAGTTACAAAGTGAAGGTGACTGGCCTTAATCCCAAAACGAAGTACATTCTTCTCATGGATATTGTTCCCGCGGACGACCACAGATACAAATTTGCAGATAATAAATGGTAGGCTCCGGAGTTCCAGAGGGCAGGAGAGCTGGGAGGGAAGTGCAAAGTCTATCCCACTCCCTGGCAACTGAACCAGTAAAGCTTTGTTATTACTATTACTATTATCTCCTATTAAGGCTCAAGACTAGTGCGCCTATTCTGTTGCATAGAAAGGGGTTGCAGCAACCAGCTCCCATTTCACAGGCCGGAACACTGAGGCTGCAGGGGAAGTGAGGCTGCCTGTGTACTCAACGACCACATGGGCTGCACATTTTATTTTATTTTATTTTTGTAAAAAGGACATTGTTACCAAGTACTGAATATATTTCCGGGGGGCACAAAACCATTTACAGTTATTTTTTATGAGTTACCTGCTTTGAACATGACTTTTTTTTTTTTTTTTTTTTTTTTTTTTTTTAATGAAACTGCAAAGCTGGCCTGTGGCTTTACTGGTGAAGCAGTAAGGAGCCTTAAAGCCATTCCTGGGCTCCACGGCATTGTTTGCTGCTAGGAGGCTGGGAAAGGATGGCTCCTTTGAAAGGAGATTTTCACATCTCACCAATAATGTGTGGGCAGCAGAGGCTTCGAGGCCCCCACACTCCTGGCTCTGTGCTGGGGAAGGGATTGAGGGTGTGTGTGCGGGGTGGGGGGAAGAAGGAGTCAGGTATGGGGGTTTGGTTGGATACAATGTGGAGTGCTCTGGAGCAGCGTTGGGGAACGGTACCCACAACAGTCCCTTCAGAGCAGACCTCTTCAGGCTGGCTACCTGTGGGCCATGGAAAGCCCCGCAGCTCCTGGTGATCTTCACCCAGGTCTGTCACCGGCAAAGCTGAACCTGCCATGCCCGGACGCCTTTATGTGCACCCGGACTCCCCAGCAACTGGAGCGCACTGGATGAGACAACTTGTCTCCTTCCAGAAACTGAAGCTCACCAATAACCACCTGGACCCGTTTGGGCACGTAAGTAGCCTTACCCCATCAAGGTGTAGGACCCGCTCACCCTCGCTCCCCACCCCCTTTCCTTACTTCGCTCTGGAGCTCCATCTTTTGGCTTCTAAACGTCTGTTTTTGTTTATTTGTTTTGTTTTATTTTTGGTCTGCCTCCACACTTCCCTAGTTCTCTCTCCAGGATTCCATTTGCATAGCCCCAAGCTGTCCCCCAACTAGCTGGGGCCCTCCCAAAGGCTGAAATTATCAGCAAGCGCTAACAAACCAATCCCACCCTCTATCTTTCTGATCTGGAAATTCCTGTCCACCTTGCCACCTTCGGTTCTCAGTTCTCCTCTTTGTCACATCCTCAATTCACTCGTACCCCTGGCCTTCTTTTCCTTCTATTTCTTCTGGCTCCACGTCTCCCCAGCTGAGGGGACACTCTCTCTTCTATCTTCCTTGTGGTCTATCCCAGGGTCTGTCTTCCCTCTTCCCTGGGTGGTTGGAGACTGCTTTCCAGGCACCCTGTTTCCAAGCCCTGAATTATAATTGAAGGAAAGTTCTTGTCTCCTGCTCATCTTTTGTGGGTGGCAAGTGAAGCCCAACACCAGCACATCTCTTAAGCTTGGTGTTCTTGGGTAGATAGATTTTATTTTGTCTTACTGTCCAGTCTCCTTTCCATGCTTAGAGGGGGCAAACCTAGACCAGAATTCCGAATCTGGAGTCAGTTTAGCTCTAAGAGAGAGCCTGGTGAATCCCCAGACAATATGGGATATAGTGAGTGTGTATAGTGAGTGTGGTTAGTGAGTGTGGATAGTGAGTGTGTACAGTGAGTGTGGGTAGTGGGTGTGGATGTGAGAATGGATAGTGAGTGTGGATAGTGAGTGTGGATAGTGAGTGTGGATAGTGAGTGTGTACAGTGAGTGTGTACAGTGAGTGTGGATAGTGAGTGTGGATAGTGAGTGTGGGTAGTGAGTGTGAACAGTGAGTGTGTACAGTGAGTGTGGATAGTGAGTGTGGATAGTGAGTGTGGGTAGTGAGTGTGTACAGTGAGTGTGTACAGTGAGTGTGTACAGTGAGTGTGGATAGTGAGTGTGGGTAGTGAGTGTGTACAGTGAGTATGTACAGTGAGTGTGGATAGTGAGTGTGTACAGTGAGTGTGGATAGTGAGTGTGGATAGTGAGTGTGGATAGTGAGTGTGTACAGTGAGTGTGGATAATGAGTGTGTACAGTGAGTGTGTACAGTGAGTGTGGATAGTGAGTGTGGATAGTGAGTGTGTACAGTGAGTGTGTACAGTGAGTGTGGATAATGAGTGTGTACAGTGAGTGTGTACAGTGAGTGCGGATAGTGAGTGTGGGTAGTGAGTGTGTATAGCTCCTCTCTCTGATGATTCATTGTTTTCAGTGGGTTCCCAGCCCAGCCTCACCCTTCTTTACCCAAAATACAAAAGCACCAGCTTTTGGGGAGAAATAGCCCACATCTCTCGATTGCTCTGGCTTTGAATTCTGCATTCAGAGCTCTTTGCTAGATGGTTCCAATGTGCTCATCTTTGGGAAGCTGGTACTTTTGCAAAAGGAAGTGGGGGGAGGGGGAGAGGATGTGCCCAAGTCAATAGAGTTTGTTTGGGGATGGGAACCCACAGGGAGGCAAGAGGTCTCTAGTTTAGGAAAATGAGGTTCTGGGTAGGACAGACTTGGAAATAAGTTCAAATGTTGAATCTGTTCTTTCTGGGTGGCAGCAACAGAGGCCAATTGGGTCCTGGGGAGGGTCACAGCATGGACCACTGAGGGGTTCTGCATATGGGGAGAAGGCTGGATTGTAACTCCAGTACATAAATGGCCTGGGGCTCTCATGGTGCAAGGGTAGAAGGTTTGGGGTTTCCTGTGGTTACAAATCAGGTGCAATAGTTTCAGGGTCCTTTGATGCCCTGCCTGTCTCCTTCCTCTGGCTGTACCTTCATGAGTTCTGAGACCCTTGAGTGGGGGCTTCCATGGAACCATCAGCTGCTAACCAGGTCTATCTCCCAATACCATTTCAACTCTAAATTGCCCCTCCTGTTTTTCTGACAGTGCTTTTTGGGGTCACTCTGGAGAAATATTCAGGAAAGGTCTTTGGCCCTATCAACAAATAGAGGGCACTTGGCATTTTGTTTTGTTTTGTTTTGTTTGTTTCCTTTCAACAATCCAAGGAAAATGAGAGAAGTACTCTCCCCCAACTTTTAATCTAGAGTCACCCTGATGGAATTAGAGGCCATTAGATCACCCTCTTTCTAAAGTCTCCACACTGTCCCCAGCTGTCAAAGCAATTTGGTTAAGCCGGGACGATGGCTGTGCTGGCCCAGGGGCTGTGGCATGTGGCACTCAATCCGGGGGCCCCAGTGTGTCTGTCTCCCTGTTGCCACACCAGCCCAGGTCAGCCATCGTCAATATAAGCTTGGGAGTGTGTGTGTGTGTGTGTGTGTGTGTGTGTGTGTGTGTGTGTTATTACAGATAGATACTCCCAGGCAGGAACCAAGGGGTTACATCTCTGAACCCTCCAAGGGTTGGGCTAGGGTTGGGCCAGGGATTCTGCAAGCCAGGGTCAGCAATGCAAATAATCAGAGACACCAAGCAGAATTCCACTGCAGCTGGGGCTTGGGATCCTGTGGGAAAAGCAGGCCAGGTTCAGGGAATGGGTAAATGTGGCCTGTTGCATTAGAAAAGTTTTGGTGACTATTAAACAGCCACCCCACCCCCAGCATCAAAATATGGGCATCATCTGGACGGCAAACTGAGTTTTATTACTATGGATGCTTATGCAGGCGTCCTGACTCCAGCCACAATATGCAACCAGGGATCCTCCTCCATCTCCTAATAATAGTAACATGATTGTGGCAATAGCCACTGCAGCAGGAGTAAGCCCCACCCGCAGTCTCCTCAAAGGGAGAACACAATCCCCTTCCCAATTGTAGATCTTAGAGCCCCAAATATTAGAGAAAGAAAGCCTCCAGGTTAACCAGTCTGCCTCAGCTGGGTTGATAGTGGACACCTCCTCCCCACCTCACTGTCTTAGGAATTCAGACTCAGCTCTCCCCTACTAGTAGTCTCTCTCTCTCTCTCTCTCTCTCTCTCTCTCTCTCTCTCTCTCTCTCTCTCTCTCTCTCTCTCTCTGACTCCTCCTTTTCATGTTTCAAAACAAAGGGCCTAGGTTTGAGGTCTTTCATCAGCCTCTGGCCTTCCTCAGGAGGAGTTTGAGGAGGGGTGTGTATGTATGTATGTATGCACACATGTTCTTCCTGTCCCTGGCGGCCACACTGCTGTCCGGCTTTCCCAACCCCCACTGAGTCCGGCCTCCAGGCTTGCCAGGCTCCCGTTGGGGCGGGAAGTGCCCTTATACACAGAGTTAATTTATTAAGCAAACTTTATTAAGAATTCTGATTTACTGCCATGTGTGCTTTGGGTAGGTTCCTGGAATATTACCTTGACTTTCTTATATGGAAATTGTCATTTTTGAAATGTTTCTTTTAAATGAAATCACTGATCCCTTTTCAAAAAAAAGACTTTTTTTTCCCCCCGTTCCTGAGAGCCTATATAATAAAGCTAATTGGCAGTGCAGATGGGGGAGGAGCAAGGATCTAGCTGGAAACAAAGGGAGTTTTGATTTTCCCCCCCCTTCGGACAATCTCATTTTCTCTGTTATTTTTTAGATTATCCTGAACTCCATGCACAAATACCAGCCCCGATTACACATCGTGAAAGCAGACGAAAATAATGGATTTGGTTCAAAGAATACTGCGTTCTGCACCCACGTCTTTCCGGAGACTGCGTTTATCGCCGTGACTTCGTACCAGAATCACAAGGTAAGCCCCACTCTCTGGGCTCCCGCACTGGGGGGTGGGGGTGGGGTGGTGGTGGTGGTGGTTACCCCTGCTGGTTTACATGGACGCATGCGCTGGGGCTCCGTCGTCCTTTAAGGCTGAGGGTGGGTCCACGGTCCTGCTCAGGCCTCAGCTTCTATTCTTTCCTCCAGGGGCTGGGCAGAGGTCGAGGTGGAGCTGCTTGCATTATATTCATGGTGGGGGAGGGCGTCTCTCACCCACCCTTTTCTAGTTAGAACCAAGCTTGTCTCGCGCTTAAAATCGGTGCAAGCCTGTGGGAAGAAAGGTGCTAGGGTGCCTGGCTAATGCTAACCCTTGTAGGGGATTGCCCTTTCTCTTGAGACTAGTGTCCTGGTTTTTAGAGGCCCCTCAAGTGGCAGTGGGGGCAGGTGGCAAAGCCGAGGCTAATGGGGGGAGGGCCACTCCACGTGAGCTCAGTGACGGTCGACCCCCTCTCTCGTAGACCCTGCCCTTCCTCAATCTGGGTGAAGTTAACTATAGGTTTCCAGGCTGGCAGCGCGGAGCACGGAAGGGTCATAGGCAGGTTTAGCTCCATGTCGTCCAGTGGAGGTCATTCTGGTGCTGGCTGGGTGGTAGAGAATGCCCCAGCCAATCCTGTTACAATCCATAGTGGTAGTCTCTGAATTCAGACTCTAAGTGACGGGATGGATGATTCCTTCCAGATCTAGGGAGAGCTTCCTTCCTCCGCACCAGAAGAAACCCCAGCCACCCCCCCCCCAACACAATTACTTTTTAGAGGGGAAAGAGCTGACCCAGCAAGGGTAAACGGTGAGGTGGTGAGGTCAACTGCTGGGACTTAGCTAAGTCTACCCTGACTCACACTCCCAGAGACTTCCTCGGTGACGCTGCAAACCTAAACCCTCGGTTAACTGTGACCACCATTTGCTTAAAGATTGGACACAGGGGCACAGATACATCTGCCTCCCACTCAGGCGAGCCTAGGTTCATAGAGGAAGGGTGTGTGTGTGTGTGTGTGTGTGTAAATGATATTTCAAAAGTGGGTCCTTAGATCCTTGGCATGTTCTGAGTTTTGTCATGTTAGTGCTATGACATACGCACCTCCCATCTCTGTCTTTAGGTTCACTTTATTGATTATTTGTTTATGTGTACGCTGGTGTGCCAAGCACACAGCCTGCCACTGAGCTGCATTTCTGGCCTCTTGAAGACTGCTATGTCCTGTGTGACATGTGGACATACCCCCACAGGGTCATATTTCTGTGTGTGTTTGTGGGGGAGTGTAATACATGTGCTATGGTTTGCTTGTCCAGGCCAAAGCACAACTGGTGGAAGTCAGTTCTTTCTTTCCACCTTTTTGTGAGTCCTGGGAATTGAACTCAGGTCTTCAGACTTGAAGGCAGGCACCCTTACCTGCTGAGCCATTTTGTTGGTCCATGTGTGAATTTGGAGCACAGTATAAAGAACCGTGGGCTTAAATGTTCACAGATCTGCTGGTGTGGGTCTCCAGCCACGCATTTGGGCGTGTGTTTGATGACTGCACAGAAATTCCACCCACGGGGATTGCTTCCTGTCTTAGTGGGGTGGGACTCTAGTTGAACTGCACAAGAAGGCTTTTTTAGCCAGGTGGAGAGGTTTTGGACACATGGAAGAGGGGTTCAGAGGAGACAAGTTTTTGCCCTACCCCCATCTTCCACTGGAATAATTCATTTCTATGTGAAGAGCCCAAAGTGACACACTTATTTCCCAGCCAAGTGCAAGACCCTAGGAAACATTCCTCGGGTGGATATACGACGTGTGACTTGAATAAGCTGGGCCATGGTTTCTCATGATTTGTGGACAGCACCTCTCCCTTTATTGTCCCAGCTGGAAGGGGTGTTGAGAAGGCTGAGGGCATGGGTATGCCAGCTGAGACATTAACACTGTGTGGATTACAGGGTGTACCCCGGGGAGGGGGGCAGGGGCAGAGTGCTGAGATTCAAAGGCAGGATCTGACCCAGTATTCCCATCTGTGAAATGGGACTCACAACAGCATCCACTCTGTGAGGTCCTTTGGAGGATTTTGTAAAATAATCACAAAATAATCTCTGGGATCGGCTTTGTGACAAGGCAGTGGTGTGGCTCTAGCCACTGGTGTGTTTTCGGGTTAGCTCTGTTCAAAACCATTTATTTATTTAGTTATTTGTTTGTTTGTTTATTTATTTATTTATTTATGGTGTGTGTGTGTGTGTGTGTGTGTGTGTGTGTGTGTGTGTGTGTGCGTGTGCGCACGGCGGGGGAATACTCTGCCTGCTCACCATCACTCCTTGGTTATATTAAAATTTGAACGACTGGCATTATAAAATTAGGTCTATCATTGTGATTAAAAGAAAATAACCAGGGTCTCTGTGACCTCCTTGGTTCATTGCCGGTCAAGATCTTACTTGTTTCATTTTGGATGAAAGAGTTTGGGGAAATATTCTGGGTGAGTGGACAGTCTGGAGTGCCTGAGGAACGCAAGCTGCTGCTTGGGGAGGGGTACAAAGAATTCAGTGTCCCAGGACACTTTGTCCAGGTGAGCCAGGCGCAGATAGGGATGGATGGGTGTGAGGCAGGGTTCCTTCCTTAGGCGATAAGGCACACACACAACCATTTCTGCACAGGACTCTTCATGGCGAGCCATATTTCCTCAGCCCAGCTGTGATCCTAAACTGGATTTGGGAGTTATTTCCCCAGATGTTTGACAGCCTGAAAAAAAAAAGAAAAGAAAAAAAAAAGATATTTAAAAACTCAACTCTTCCCTAGCTAGCTAGGATGGACGTTCACTCCGGGAAGCACATTTTTGTTTGGGTTTTCACAGCAGTTGTCAGCAGCTCCCAGAACACTGCCTAGAAATATGTAGGTGTTAAACACAAGTCACTCAGGCATTTCATTTCCCGGCGGCTCTCACGACAATGGCTGTGTATGCAAGCATGCTTATCCCCCAATGTTAACTGACTTTTCCATTCTGAGGCGCTTTGCTCCCGCTTAAGTCCTTGTGTATGCAGTCCATATTTATGAGGTACTAGCTTTCTGGTCGGGACCAGGAAATGAAGCCCCTAATAGAGAGACATAATTAAGATTTTTTTGGCCCTTGTGGGTTGTGTTTCCCCCCCCCCAAAAGCAAGAATTTGCAACAATTATTTTCATTAATTTTTACAACCGCTGTCTCACCAGTTGGAGCCTGCCTTTATATTTGCCCCCACGCTTCCACTCTCTCCCTCCCCGGATATCCGGTTTTATGCTGATTTTGGAAGGGAGTGTATTTGTATGGTAAATAAAAGTAGGTTTCCCTGGAGATTTTTGGTAGGGGCAGGGCTTCCAGGTGTGTGGATTTGGGGGACTCATAAGCTGATGTGCAGCCTATAGTTTATAGACTGGGTTATAGTGTATGAGGCTGTGTGCAGAACACAATGTTTTGCCATCTAGAAGGGTTTCTCAAGGGCGATTCTCTGTGTGTGTGTGTGTGCACATGTGTGTGTTGTGCATACCTGTGGTGTGTGTGTGTGTGTGTGCTCATGAGTATGTGTGCTCGTATGTGGTATGTGTGTGCATATGTGTGTATTTGCCTATGGGGTGTGTGTACAAATATGTGTGTGTGTGTGTGTGTGTGTGTGTGTATGTGTGTGTATGTGTGTTCCTGTGGGGTGTGTGTACAAATATGTGTATGTGTGTGTGTGTATGTGTGTGTGTGTATCTGTGTGTGCCTGTGGGGTGTGTGTACAAATATGTGTATGTGTGTGTTGTGTGTGTGTGTGTGTGTGTGTGTGTGTGTGTGTGTATGTGTGTTCCTGTGGGGTGTGTGTACAAATATGTGTATGTGTGTGTGTGTGTATATGTGTGTGTTTGCCTGTGGGGTGTGTGTACAAATAATGTGGATGTGTGTGTTGTGTGTGTGTGTGTGTGTGTGTGTGTGTTTGCCTGTGGGGTGTGTGTACAAATATGTGGATGTGTGTGTTGTGTGTGTGTGTGTGTACTCTGCACACAACTGGAAGTCAGATGACAACTTAAGGGAGTGAATCCTCTCCTCTCTCCTATCAGCCCTAGGGATAGAGCCTAGATTTCCAGGCTTGGTGGCAGACACCTTTACCTGCTAAGCCACCTCATTGGCTCCACCTTCTCTGTGAGACGGTCACTCAATTGTCTAGACTGACTAGCTAGTGTTCCTGGGGCTCCACTATCTCTGCATCCCTAGAGTCTAGTGTTAGAGGCAATCAACCCCTGACCCATCACCCCAAGCCTCCACCAGCAGTGCATATATCCTGGAGGTATCCCTAAAAGAAGGGAGGCTTGGATGTGGTGCCAAG
>JANBXA010000044.1:28800000-28865000 GCA_030556225.1 Cricetiscus sungorus | reverse complement strand
TTTAATCCTAGCACTAGGGAGGTAGAGGCAGGCAGATCTCCGTGAGTTTGAGGTCAGCCTGATCTGCAAAGCCAGTTCCAGGACAGCCAGAGCTGTTAGTTATACAGAGAAACCTGCCTTGAAAATGGAAATAGCAAACAAACAAACAAACTAATAGAATTACTTGAGAAAATGCAATCGGGAACCTGGATCCCAGTCCATTCTTGGGATCCTTTCTCTGATTCGGGGGGTATCTCCCTGGGACTCTCAGTTCTAACTTTGTTCAGGATTTATTTTGGGCTGTTGTCCCAGCCCCCAGGTTGCAGGAGGTAGTGACAAGCAGGGACTGTGGCTCTTGGAGTCAGCTGTGATAAAGGGTGGCTCACTGTTAATCTTGTAATTCTGTTTCCTGTCCCCCACACACTGGTGACAGCTGACTGTAGGAGGAGGAGGGATGAAACCTGGAAGAAGGGAGAGGGAGGCAGGGTTCTGGAGGGCTCTTCTGGACCAGCTTGGCCAAGGCCTAGACACTCACCCCTCTCTACTCTTTCTTTTCTGATTGTGTTTGGACAAACACAACAGTGACTTAGCTATTCTCCAGTATTCATTGATGGTGTACAGTTACAGGATCCATCACTGCTTATAATAAACACAAGAGAGCTGGGGGAAAACATGTAAACGGGCCATTTTCAGCTTCCTGTGGCAGTGCGCAGGCACCCTGGTTGTCTGGGGGAGGGAACAGTTTGTCATGGTCAAACTGTCCATGAGATGAGTGGTGGACGGCTGATTTTAGAGAGCACACAGACTCACCTGTGTGTCGGTGCTGAGGTTTCAGAGATGCTTCTGTGTAGAGAATGAGACTAAGTCAACAGGAGGGGAGGGAAGGAAGGGGAGGGGAGGCAAGAGGAGAAAGGGAAGGAAAAGGATGCAGGGAAAGAAGGGAGGGAGGGAAGAAAAGAAATAAGGAAGGAGAGAGGGAAGGAGGAGAAAAAGAGAGGGAGGGAAGGAGGGAGGGAGGGAGGGAAGAAAAGAAATAAGGAGGGAGAGAGGGAGGGAGGAGAAAAAAGAGAGGGAAGGAGGGAGGGAGGGAGAGAGGGAGGGAGGAAGGAAAGAAGGGAGGTAGGAAGGGAGGAAGCTGGGTGGCTAACTCCCAGGTGACTGACACCTGCAGTGGGATTGGCATCCAGAGTAGGTGATGCTGTCAAGATAACAAGAAGACAGCAGAAATTGTGCACCTGCACATGCCAGCTCAGCCCCTAGGAAGGATTGGGACTCCACAGTGGTCAGAGACAACCCTACCCTCTGCTCTTCACTGAGTTGAACTTGGCTTCAGTGTCTATGGAGTATTTAGACAGCTTGAAGAGATCTGGTAGTTGAAAGGTCTGGGGCTGGGGTTCAGGTCAAGGGAGACTTTGTGGAAGGACCACAGTAGCTCCCGGAAGGACGGATAGGGGCCAAATGTGTTTAGAAGGAGGGTTTTCTGGGCTGGCAGGGAAGCAGTGGGTAGGGTCTTGTGAGTAGGGTATAATAGATTTCAAAGGTCTCAGAGACAGCTGGAGAGAAGCAGGGACAGGGTGACATTGTGAGAACTGTCCCTGGAGCCTGGATATTGAGATACAAGAGACAGCAGAGGACAGCATCTAGTCCATGTCCCTTTCCCATTGCAAAAGGGAAACAGAGGACTGGAGACTCTGTGTAAAGGTTTTGATCTGCTGGTTTGTTCATCTTACATGTTTGCTAAGTGCCTGCTGTATGCCAGCAAAGATGAGCCAGTGCACGGAGGGACCAGGGCTCAAGTACACTCCCGTGCTGGATTTGTCGATGTCACCTTTCTGTGGGCTCCTATTGCCAGAGCACTGGTGCGCCCGCACACAGCTTCTCTAATGTGGGCCCTGTCTATAGAAGGGAATTAGTGTTCTTTACTGGCCTAGATGGAGTGACAAGGGACATACTGAGGTTTAAAACTGCCTGACAGGCACAGAGAGACACAGCCACAATGATGTTCCATGATGGTTCTGCTGGGTGACGGTGCATACCTTGGTGAGGTCACATGGCAGGTGGGCCTGTCAGGGTCACACAAGCAACTGAGATGCAGAGCCCTCATTAGGAGCAAGGATGTCCTGGGCATGGGAAGGAACCCCCTTCGATAGAGTGAGGAGCTAGAGAGGAACTCCATCTACAGGATGAGGGGGTGGGGGGAACCCCCTTCTACGGGGTGAGGAGTGGGCATTGCATTTGAGGCACCTGCCAAGGCCTCTGGGTTATTCTTTGTTCTCTTCTACAGAATGGACTTCAGCTCTGGTGGCCCTTTCTGCCACATGTGGTCCAAACTGAATGTCACTTACCCAAAACGTTTGAACCCAGAGCCCTTTCGGACTTGGGAATTTTTGTGAATTTTGAATCACTGCACACAAGAAGATTCATTTGTGTCTCAATGCTTTGTACATGCAGCCTATGAAAAATACACAGTATTTTTTTTTTTACAGTGCCTGTCAGTTCTTTGGGTTACTTATATTTTATTCTTGTTTGTTGGCTGGGGACAGACCCCAGGGCCTTTGTACATGTCAAGTAAGTGCTCTGTCATTGAGACATATCCCCAGCCCTACACTTGCATCACCATCACCATCACCATCATTGTTATTGGTGTGTGTGCATTCATACCATGGCGTGTTTGTGTGTGGCGGTCAAAGAATGACTCTGTGGAGCTAAGGTTTTTAATTTTGCCCTTATGCAGATTCTGGGGATGGAAGTCATGGCCCCAGGCTTTCGTGATGGGCCCCTTTTCCTGCTGAGCCGTCTTGCTGGTCTCATACCTGCACTTTGGATTGCAGCAAGTGTGCAATTTTGCATTCAGGGGTGGTCTTGTCAGTGCTCAAAAGGCTTCAGGCCTTGGAGCATTTTGGATTTGAGGGCTCAGGATACTCAGCTAGTGTTGATGGAATCTTACCAGTAGCTAGCCAATTGTGTGGGTCAACACGCTTCAGGGCTGTGATGCCCTCGGAGAGGAGCGATGCTACCCATGCTTCTTTGGTCTTCTAATAGGAAGTGGCCCCTAAGGTAGACATGTCTACAGTTTTGAGCTGTCCTCAGCAGACAGAGTAGGGAACTTTGGACCTCAGGACACAGTAGCCTGTGTCAGAGCCCCCCATCCCCTTCTCAGTGACAGTCTTGGAGGAACTCAGCCTGGCCATATTACATACATTATATATGACGTTGCTGCTTGGCCTTGCCTGTGTCACCCTTTCTGCTGTGTCCTTCCCCTTCTTAAAGCCCAATGAAAGCAGCTGGTGGTGACAGTGCATGCCTTTAATCCCAGCATTTGAGAAGCAGAGGCAGGCAGATTTCTGAGTTTAAAGCCAGCCTGGGTCTGCATAGCAAGATCCAGGATAGCCAACAGCCAGAGCTACATAGAGAAAACCCATCTCTCTCTCTCTCTCTCTCTCTCTCTCTCTCTCTCTCTCTCTCTCTCTCTCTCTCTCTCTCTCTCTCAGACACACACACACACACACACACACACACACACACACACATGAGAACCCCTCATCTCTCATATACACAGGCACATACACACAATAAATCAGATGAACTCAAAGATGTGAAATGCAGTATATACACAGGGGGAAAATCCAACAATTTCAAGGGATTTGTGGGTCTGGGGTCCTCCCAAGGCTATAGTTCTTCCATCCCTGCCTCTATCCCTTCTGTTTGCAAATCAGTTTTCAGCCCCTGACCACACATGCCTGCCTTTGCATGGAAGGCTCAGTGCTCTTTCTCTTGCTTGTGGTTAAAGGCCAACTGAATGCCAGGTGACAGAGAAGTGACTTCCTCATGTCAGCGAACCAGACTCCCCACTCTCCTGGGATTCTGGAATTTTCTCTCCCCCGGGGGAGGGGAAGAGGGGGAACACACTTACCTCAAACAAGAAGGAGGCTGACATTGTGAGTGGGAATCTTAGCCGTGAGTGCTGTTGTACAGTTAAGGCTGCCCTTAGCCGCTCCCTCTGGGATGTCAACTACGGTGCTTGGATAGCTTCCCACTTGCGTGCTGCAGGTTGGCCTCTCCTGCGTTAGGGCACTTGCCTTCTAGAAAGAGTGCTGTGAGCCACTCTTTCATCCATCCACACTTTCACCGTTTTCACTGTGGTGTAGTTGAGAAAATGTTTATGTGTGAAAGTGTGTATAACCGAAAGCTTTGACACCAGAACATGAAACAGTCCAATACGACCGCCTCACCTAACTACTGTTTTTCCTTTCCTCTCCTTCCTCCCCTCTCTTCATGCCCCTTTCCAGCCCTTCCCCTAGGAACACCTACTTCCTACCCCCTTTCACATTTCCAGCACCCTGTGCAGCACTGTCAGCTCCATGCCGCACTGGCTACCCAGTGTCTTTCTAGAACTTAGCCTCTTGCATGCCTAGAGCTCTCTGTTCTTTGACTAGTCCATCTCCATGCCTCTTCCTTCAGTCCATGGCAGCCTCCACTCCTCTCTCTCTCTCTCTCTCTCTCTCTCTCTCTCTCTCTCTCTCTCTCTCTCTCTCTCTCTCTCTCTCTTGGAGGATGGACCATTTTAGCCTCTACCGAGAAGTGAGGTCCTACCTTCTGTCTTCCTGTGTCGGCCTTCTTTTCTTAAGCATAACACTCTCCAGGTTCACTCACGGTATCTCAAATGAGGGAATTTCTTCCTTTCGGAAGGTTGACTCACACTCTACTGCACATAGTCTTTATTCTCTTTATGCATTCACCTGCAGGCATAGGTCTTTTCAGTTTCTTGCCTCTGATGACCAGGACAGCAATGATCTTGGAAATCCAGGTAATGATTCCACCCTTTCTGGATGCTGGCCCAGCAAGGGACTGCTGGATCACACAGCACTTCTATTTTTAGCTTTTGAAGGAACTCTGCAACGTTTCCCATGATGACTGTGCCAAACTGTATCCCCACCAGCGGTGGAGAGGATTCCCTTTTCCCCACCTTCTCGCCAACACCTGTTATCTCATGTCATTTCGATAGCGGCCATCCTGGCAGGTGTGAGGTGACAGCCGCTGGAGAGACTGCCTTGTATTTCCTCAGAGAGAGGTGGAGTTGGCTCTTTCTTCCATTGGTATGCTCTCATTGGAGAAATCTGTGCCTAGATCCTCCGTGCAATTAGTGTTTTTGTTTAGCTAATTATTTTGGAGTACCGAGGACTGACCTCAGTGCTGGTCATGTATCTCTCCACTGAGCTACTCTTCCAGGCTCCCACATTTTCATCATCATCGTCACCATCATCACATCACCATGTGTCTGTTTCCTTCATCTCTATTTCATCAGTATTTATCAGGCTTACAAGCACTCTTGCTAGAAAACAGTTCTCTACATCTTCCTGGCAGTCTGTAGCTCTGGGGTGGGACAAAGGCTTCCTGAGCTTTCTGCTCACATGTCTTTATCACACACGCGTCCATATATCTGTCTGTCCACTCTTCCCGGCCACCTGTGTACACAACTTGAATCTTAGTTAATGATGCACACACTGAAGGGTTTGGGGTGAGATGGCTCATTCCTGTGACTTGGTGTAAATTTCCAGAGTGAAATGTTCACATTGTTAGTTTATCTTTCACTTCTTGATAAGTGTACATAATTGGGAAACCTAAACCCCCTGACAAAGTGTAGAACGTGCCAGAATAATCCCCACTCCCTTTATATTAGCATATATAAGTGTGCATGTATGTACATGTGTATGTATGTGTGCATATATATGTGTGTATACATGTATGTGTATATGTACAAGTGTGTATATGTGTGTATGTATGTGGGTGTGTATGTGTATGTGTGTGTATGTATGTGTATGTATATGTATATATGTATATCGTATATATATATATGTATGTACTTGTGTATGTGTGTATGTATGCGTGTATGTAGGTATATTTGTGTGTGTGTGTGTGTGTGTGTGTGTGTGTATGTATGTATGTATGTGTATGTAGCTTCAAGGTTAATGTCAGGTATCTTCCTAGATTGATGTAGGGTCCCTCACTCGAACTCCGAGCTCATTGACTCAGCTGGTCAAGACACCCAGTTTGCTCCTGGTGTCCCCTGTATCAGCCTCTCTCATACAGGTATTACAGATGGGATGTCAGTCCTACTCAGTATTGTGTGGATGCTGGGAACTCAAAGTCTGGTCCTCAGGCTTGTTGAGCAAGTGGGTTTTCCACTGAGTCATCTCTCCAGCTGGCAAACTTGTCAGTTTTTGAGAGTGAACTATAGGTCTGTGCGGTGTAGTGCAGCGTGCCAGACATGAGGGAAGACGGTATGATGGACAGCCTGAGAGCTCACTAAGGCTCCGCCTCATTTCCCTTTTTCCTTGTGACTACCAGCTGTCCTGCAGAGTGGGCCTTGGTTTCCCCTTCCAGAAAATGGAAGAAATGAGACAAGAGGCGATGGGCCCAGATGTCCCCATGGTTTCAGAGCTGTCTCAAGAGCATTTGCTGAGGCCATCTTTGGAAGGCCAGACCCTTTCCAGGTAGTCGTGTGCAAGCCCACGCCCTCTCTAGAAAACTGGCAAGCACGCAGTACTTGATCTTTGAGATGGGGAGGCAGTTCAGAGCCCCTGCTAGGTACAAAGCCCTGTTTCAGAATGTGTGTTGTACAGGATGAAGTCACGCATTCCCGTCTTCCTAGCATTCAGAAGCTGAGACAGGAGGACCGGGCATTGGAAGCCAACTTGGCTGCATAATGCGATCCTCTAACTACCATGCTCCTAAAAAAAAAAAAAAGTGAGACTCTGTTAGCCAGGCCCCGCAGACATGCCTTTCATCTCAGCACTTGGAGGTAGAGGAAGGAGGACCAGAAGATGAAGGTCAGGACTTCAGAGACGCTCAGCAGCCAAGAGCACTGGCTTCCCTTCCAGAGGATCTAGGTCCAGTCCTCAGCACCTACACTGTCTGCAGCTCCAGCTTCAGGGGATCCAGGACTCTCTTCTGAACTTCTTAGGTACCAGGATCACATGTGGTTCACAGACACACATGCCAGAAAAACTCACATGCACATAAAACAAAATAAACAGCCCTAATGTTTAAAATATAAATAAATAAAAAAATGAGTCTGGAGAGATGGCCCAGTGGTTAAGAACACTTGAGGACCTGGGTTTAATTCCCAGAACCCACATAATGGCTTAAAACTATATATAACTCCAGTTCCTAGGGACCTGGTGCCCTTTTCTGGTCTCCATGGAGACCAGGCACACACATGGTACACAGACACACATTCACACAAAACATCCATACACATTCAAAAAAAAAAAAAAAAAACAAAAAACAAAAAAACCAAAAGCTGAAGGCCATCCTTGGGTATATATTGAGTTTGAGGCCAGCCTGGGCGCTCTACCCTGCCTCCCTTTCCCTCCTTTTCTCTCCCTCTCTCTCAGTCTGTCTCTATTTTCCTCTCCCTCCCTCTTTCCCTCTCTCCTCCATCCCTCCCCCTCTCTCCCTCTCTCTCCCACCTCCTCCATCCTTCCCTCTCTCTCTCTCTCCTTCCCTCCCTCCCTCCCTCCCTCCCTCCCTCCCTCCCCCCCTCTCTCTCTCTCTCTCTCTCTCTCTCTCTCTCTCTCTCTCTCTCTCTCTCTCTCTCCCTACCCCACCCCCAGCATCAGAACCAGGAGCCAATCCCCGAGGTTACTCTCTCTAGAGATATAGCCACGTGACCCCATAGCTGCAAAGCAAGTTTGAGGGGGAGTCACTGGGAGTCTCGGTCCCTCTCAAACCACACAGCCCTAGTGGGAAATTTACATAAAGCGTTTGTGCCTGTTCTCCACAGGGGGATGGTCTCTGCCTTTCTGCCATGAGCAGAGAAGCCCGTCTATTTGCTATCTGGGCTGAGCTGCATGTTGCCACCTGAGGTGTGTCCTCCTGGTTTCCCATGGTGCCCATATATGTCAGATCAAAACACCCACTCACATAGACCAGAAGGCGAAAACATGAGGGAAGCTCCCTAGGAGCTGTATTTGCCCTGCCTGTTTTAACTTGGGTCTCAGATGAAAGTGGGGAGCTCATAGAGGAATTTGCCCCGCAAGTTGGGGATTTTTACAGCCCTCACCCCACTTTGGTTGTTTAAAAACGGTGCCAGAAGCGGGGTAAGCATCTCCTAGAGAAAACAACACTGAACAAAAGCCCCCCAGCACGCCGGCTCCCTGCCACCTGCTCTCGTGAAAAGGCCGATTCAATGGGCGGCAGTGCCGTGGAAACCGGCTTCGTTAGCCGGCGGCAGGCGGGTGGTGCACTTTGCCCCTCGGTTTCAATGTTCCCTTGTAATGTTTTACAACCCAGACCTAGTGACAATGGCGTCATTCACTCCAGCTCGCGGGGAACAGAATGTCAGGGAGCCTGAGTCAGGGAGGGTCTGCTCTCTGGGTTATGGCACCCAGGGAGAGCTGAGGAACCCGAGGTCTGGCTTGTGTCTGGTGCCTCTGGTCAGAGCCCGTTGGTGGGATGCCAGTGGGGCTGCTGCAACCAGGATGGCAAGGGCAGCAGGCGCGAACAGTGGGACCTGCCCAGTTACCTCAATCCTGCCCCACTGTAGCCGGTCCCCAGCTCTGTCGTCATCAGCCTGCTTTGCAGAAAGATGCTTGCCACACAGCAGATGCCGCTATATCACCTTTCCAAGTGTATCCGCAAGAGTTTTGGAGTAGGAGTAGAACGGACTTTGAATGAATCTGCTGTTGGCTCTTTTCAACTGCCTGAGCTTCAGTTTTCTTATTTGAACGGTAGCGCTTAAGTATTTGCATAAGAGGAGTAATTGTCTAGGACCAAATGAGGGAAGACATTGAAGACAATCAGTATGGTGGCTGGAACATGAATGAGGAGGCATTTAAAGAACAGTACAGACCGTGGTGGAGATGGTGGAGATGGTGGTGATGGTAGTGATGCTGATGATAGTGATGGTGGTGGTGATGGTGGTGATGGTGATGATGGTGAAGGTGGTGGTGGTGGTGAGGGTAGTGATGCTGATGATGGTGATGGTGGTGGTGGTGGTGGTGGTGGTAATTATGGTGAAAACTGGCCCTCCAGGACCACTGTACACACACACCCCTTTCAACTTTCACTCTAATTCTGTGATGCTCTGGCTTCTTCATGGGTGTCCTTAAGCCTCGGATGAAAACAACTCACCTCCCCATCCCAGGCACCATGATGACTCTAACAGTTCCTCTGAACTGATGGGTCCTTGGAGCAGTCCACTGAAGAGCTCCGTAGGGACCACCTGCTGTCGTTTACTCCGGACATTTCCTTCCCTGTGTGTCTCTCACCTCGCACACTGCCTTCTCTTGCCCACAGCCTGACACCGCCAGATGGCCTTGGGACACAGCATCTCAGGCACTAAACGAGATGTTCTTGATACACGCTGGGGATGATGCTTGAGGCTCCTTAGAGGGAAGCAAGCTGTGAGGGACACGTGGTTATTGGGGATAATATCACTTTCCCACTTCTGGAAGTGTTTATAAAACAGGGTTTGGCCTTTCTTGGGGTGAGTAATCCTGCAGTTTGGCAAGGCTGGATGGGAGAATTCCACAGGGCACACTGGTACGCTCCCTTGTAAATTCCCTCAGCCAATATTTTTGGAGGCTTATTTTCTTTAATTAAAAAAAAATAACCATCCCCGTTAAACATATAAAACCCCAAAACGATTTCTCCCTTCCTCCTGGAGTGCTGACAGCCCAGCACTTGACCTCAGCAGACCTAGGCAGGATTACCGCTGAGAACTGATGGCTTTGGTAGTGTTTTATTATTACGCTTTTTCTTTTATTCTTCTTGTTTTTCCATTACATGGCTTGAACCACAAAGCCAGAGCTCTCAAGTTAATGCTATTCTGTTTGGCTTCCTGGCTGATTGGTGGCTGTGTGGAGGACCCCGGCTGGGATCTGAGATGGCACAAGCCCCCAGGGGAAGGATAGCCAAGAGACTCTTGGGTGTCATGCGTGGTGGGTGTGTAGTGTCATGGAAACTTGGCAGGCTCTTCATGTCCCTTGCCTGGCCACCGTGATGCATTTCCTCATAACAGACTGAGACAAGGCAGAGAGTAGTATCTCTGGTGCATGGACCTTCGTCCCAGGCCTCTGCTTTAGACATTGAATGAAATGTTTGGGTAGTAGTGGTTGGGCTAGAATTCTGGTTGTGTCTTTTAACCAGTTCTTGGTCCTCGGGCAAGTTGCCTCTTCTCTCTGGGCTTCAGCTTCCTAATCTGTAAAATGGGCACAGAGATCATCACAGCTCATGGGAAGGGTGCCATGGACTCATGCCTGTGGCATTCTCCAGGACCTTTAGTGCATATGGGACTTGCTCTTAAGATTGTACAATGTATGCTTTGTATTTTATTTCTAATTTTTTCTTTGCAATTCAGTTGTTAAAACTCAGGGTCTTATACATCCCACATGAATACCCTACCAGTGAGCTACATCCCTAGTCTTTTATTAATTAAGTAATCAATATATTGTGGTGCTTAAAACTGAACTCAGTGCCTCAAGCTTGTTAGGCAAGTACTCTACCACTGAGTTGCATCTCCAGGTGTGTGTGTGTGTATGTATGTATGTGTGTACGTACATATGTATGCACGTATGTATGTATGTATGTATGTATGTACATACGTGTGTACATATGTACACATGTCCGTATGCACGTGTGTATGTATGTACACATGTACGTATGCACATATGCACTATGCACGCATGCAGTATGCATGTATGCACATATGTACATATGTACGTATGCACGTATGTATGTATGTATGTGTGTATGTACGTATGCATGTATGTACCTATGCACATATGCATGCATGTATGTATGCACACATGCACATACATATGTATGCATATGTATGTATGTATGTATGTACGTATGCACATATGCACATATGTATGTATGTATGTATGTATGTATGTATGTATGGTGGTCCTGGGAATTGAACCAAGAGCTTCATGCATGCCAGGTGAGTACTGTGCTCTGAGATGCTCCTCCAGTCCCAAATACACACTTTAATTTCCACAAGTGAGCATTTATTTCAGCTGCATGAGCGAAGCTGAGCTAGTAACCAAGCACAGACTTTCACACATGCAATTATTGTTCATAGTGGAGCTAAACCTATTTTGGATAAAAAATAATCACCTTCAAAAATGCCTAAAGAAATATTTGATTCCAGGTTATGACAAGAAAAAAAAGTCCTGACATTTGGGATTTTTTTGGTCCATATGTGTTTTGTATCTTAATATGTTCCTAGTTCCAGGGGTCTCTGACTGACTTGAAACCTATAAATTTCTCAAGACACAGTGATTTACTTCACAAAACACACATGCTAGGAAGGAGACTAATTATGCTGAGATAGTTATCAAATTATCATCGTTGCTATTGTTTTATTTTGCACTCCTGCTCCTCCTGCCTCTAACTCCCAAGTGTTGGGATTATAGATGCAATCTACTATGCCAGGTTTATTTGGTGTTGGGGATCAAATGCAGAGCTTTGTGTACTCTCTACCAACTGTGTGATGCCCTCAGCTTGGGAGGGACTGGATTCTGAGAACCAGGGAGGATGCTGAGCAGGAAGCCACAGGGTGGATGCTGGGGCTCAGCAGGGTGTGTGGGTGATGTGAGGGGGACCTGGATTTGGTTCTGCTTCATCTCATTCTGTGATTTCCATCTTCTTTATCTTTCCATTGCTTTTCCCTCCCTCCTGTCCTCTCTCTACTTAAAACAATAACCACAATGATGAACACTCACTGTGTCCTTCTCATCCCTTCCTTCAACAGCCCTTTAAACTGGGATTTTTTTTAAGTGGGGCACTTTCATAGGCTCATGAATATATATGTAAAATTTTCATTTTAATTATGCATATATATATGTGTGGGAGGGGAATTATGTGCACACGAGTACAGGCACCTACAAACGCCACAAGAGGCTGTTGGCTCTCCTGGAACTGGAATTACAGATGGTTGTGAGCTGCCGAATATGGATGCTGGGACCCAAACTTAACTACTGAGCCATGTCTCTAGCCCCCGAGGATTTCTTTGTTTAACTAATATTATTATTGGTGTATGTGTCCATGCGCATGTCCATGTGATATGTATTTGGGGCATGCACATGCCATGGTGTACTTGTGGAGATCAGAGCACAGCTTTGTGGAATTGGTTCTCTCTTTACACCTTTACCCTGGGTTCCAGGGATAGAACCCAAATCGCCAAGCTTGTGCAGCTTTTAAGAATATTTACTTATTTACTTAATGCACATTGGGGTTTTGCCTGCATTATGACTGTATGAGGGTGTCAGGTCCCCTGGACTTACAGACAGTGGTGAGCTGCCATGTGGGTGCTGGGAATTGAACCCAGGTCCTTTAGAAGAGCAGTCAGTGCTCTTAACCACTGAGCCATCTCTCGCTAGACCCAGCACAGCAAGTCCTTTACCCTCTTCTAAGCCATCTTTCCTATCTGTGAACTAGGGATGTTTATTGCCCCCAATTTATGGATGGGAAAAGCAAGCCATAGAGCAGTTAGGTATAGCAGTGTGACGACGATGGCAACTTAAGAGGAATTCAAAGTCACAATTGGCAATTTGTCCATAGCAGAAAGATCTAAGACTGCACTTGACTGTCCAGGGTGGTCTGCTCTACTTGAGCAAAGATTCAGCCTTTTAAAAAATAAACACTTATTTACAAGTGAGGCCTGAACGTCTAGGCAGCACATCCAGCTTTTGAATTGAACAATTCACAGGCATGTGGATGAACCGACATAGTTCCGATGCCCCGATGTTGGGGAAGGGTCTCAGGTGTACCCCTGGCTGTTTTTAAACCCACTCACCAAATATACAAGGCATGAAAAGTGTGTGCATGAACATATATTCATGGTATGGGTTGCCAGGAGTCACTGGGCCATCTTGATCACCAAAGACCCCTTAGTTTCTCATCCGTTGATGTTTCTAGTGGACTCCTTGACATGTGGCTCAGCAAGGAGGTGATTGCAACAGAACATTCATGGACATAATTTTTTTTTGTCTTCTTCCTTCCAGTAAAGAGTATCCCGTGGTTCCCAGGAGCACAGTGAGGCACAAAGTGGCCTCCAACCACAGTCCCTTCAGCAGTGAGACCCGAGCTCTCTCCACCTCATCCAATTTAGGGTCCCAGTACCAGTGTGAGAATGGTGTCTCTGGCCCCTCCCAGGACCTTCTGCCCCCGCCCAACCCATACCCACTGGCCCAGGAGCACAGCCAAATTTACCACTGCACCAAGAGGAAAGGTGAGTGTGACAGGCCGGCTAGTGCCTCCTTCCTCACTGCATTCTTCCTTGGGGTGGAGTGCACAATGGCATTCATTTATTATTGTCACCTTTTAAGTAACAGTAGACATAATAATAATAAAGTAATAATAATAATAATAATAATAATAATAATAATAATAATACAAGAGCAGAAGCGATAGCTGATTGGAACCACACAGGAAAAAGTAAGATTCGTTTAGTATGTTTCTTAGTTCAGGCTCCCCTTGTAGATGGAAAATGTCTAGATTGACTTTATAAAGGACATGTGCGCATATGCTCACACGCATGTGCATATGTGTGTGGGTAGCATATGCATGCACACATATACACGAGTAGACATACACACATACATAACATATACAAACATACATAAATACACTTACACACATACATTCAAATACACACAGAGACACACATCATACACTTTACACATGCATAACATGTACCATACAAACAGCACACACACACCTCCTCTCTTTCACACACACACACGCACACCCTCTCATTTACACTCTACCAATGTGCAAGCGTGTACACACACACACACACACACACACACACTGATTTCCACTCGGCACCCCCACTTTATTTACACCTATGCAGGTGTCTCGGGCACGCCATAGTTCCCTTATCAAGTGAGAAGTCAATGACTTTTTCCTAAGCCAAAGAGTCTGTGTCAAGAAAGGGAACTCCATCAGCCCCTCCTGGGAGCCAGAGCCATAGCGGTGAATATGTGCACTGTGGTTGAGTTTGGCTTCTGGACATTTGTTTGTTTCTCTGTGTTTTGCTTGCTCTGAAGCTCAGGCTGGGCGGGAACTTACAGTCCTCCTGAGTGCTTATCCTCTCTGGGTGTCTCACTTTGTAATGGCGACAGGTGTCCCAGGGCACTGGAGGCCTGGTCAGCTTCCAGCGGGCTGTGGTGCTCCCCAATAGGTGACATGCAGTCACTGTAGAAACAGTCCAGGAAGATGTGAAGAGACAGTTGCTGTCACACAGAGGGGACAGGGCGACTTTCAACCCCTGTTCTCCAGGGTCAGACACCAGGGTGCAGCCCGCCTTTGGGAGTCAGAAGTGTTTTTGTGAATATGAGCTTGGTCTCCTCTCTTAAATGAGACTGTACTTCAGGCTCCTGGTGGGATGCGTCTTTGGGGGTTTGGTGTGAAGGTACAGGCTTGTGTGTGTGGTGTGTGCTTATCTGGGGTGGGCTCAGTCAGCACCAATTGGTTGGTTCTAGAACGCCTAAGTTACAGTCGGGCTTGCTACCCGTCACTCCAGCAATGTCTGTTCAGCACCAGCAGAAGTTCAGTGATCTCTGGAGGTTGGTTAAGTCGCTTGTCCTTGGGCAGCACTGGGAAGCAGAATTCTCAGGAGCCAGGCTTCCCGGAAACCAGAAACCTTTCCTGACTGACTAGTTCAGGGTGCCCCACCCTTGTGTCTGGAAAAGAGAGATGTGCTGTTGTTGGTCCTTGGCTGGGGGGGTGTTGCCAGATGGACCCAAACCCTTCAAACTCCTTGGATTTCCAAGGCCTGAACAATGTCACCCCAACAGCCCCCAGCCTGGCTCTCCACACATCCACTGCTGGGTGGGCTGGATACCAGATGCGGTAAGCACGCCTGTTTCCTCAGCCCTCAGAGAGGGAAAGAGTATCCAAGGAGGCGTTCCTGTTCAAACATCCTGCCTGGTGTGATGGCTGAGACAGTTCTTGCTTGTCCTGGCCTCTGAGTAAGTCTTTTCCCAATGTAGGTATGGGGAACTCCCTTTACAGGTGGTAAACTGAGGCACAGAAAAGGGCTGGTGGGTTTTTTCTTCTTCTTCTAAGACAGGGTCTTACCATATATCTCAGGCTGGCCTCAAATTTTCTATAGAAACCAGGCCGGTCTGAAACTCACTATGAAGCCCAGGCTGGCCTCAGACTCAGATTGGCTCTGAACCCCCAGTCATCTGTCTCAGCTTCCCAAGTAGTGAGATTGTAGGCAAACCCCACCGCACCTGGTTGGCCAGTCGTTCATGAAGGTGGGATTGGCAGTCAAGCCCGGCTTGCACATTCACTACCCTGTGTCTCTTAGCGCCGCACTCTCTTGTGGTGTTAGCGTCACCCACACTTTCCAAATGTCATCTCTGGAGGGAGATGCACTGCAGCCTTGGTCATACATGGCGATAAAGAGCTCAGCAGGTTCGCATTAGGGAGCTCTGTCGATTAAATCAATGCCAGACCAAAAGAAAAGAGAGAGTAGGAAGGAGTTTGAAAAGAATCAAGCCCGTTTAGGGTCAATGGTCACAACAGAGCCTTTAGCCACGCCTTCTGCACGGATGTGGTGGGGAGGCTGCAAATGCCAGAGTCAACCTCTTCGGTTAGACACACTCAGAATCCATGCAGCGGGGCTGAAGTAGGGGTCTGCCTGTTGCAGAAAGGGTTGCAACTGCTGTCAGCTTGCAGCTGGGTAACCCTGGATAAATCGCTTCTCATTTCTGGGCTTTGAGTAGCTCTGAAACAGGTTGAAGATAACCGTGAGTCCTACCAGTTGGCTTCGTGAGGGGATGAGATGAGAGAATAGTGCTTGTTCTGCTACAGGCATGGCTGAGTACCTGAAGTGACAGCCCAGGCTCTCCCCTGGTCTCCATGTACAAGGGTATGCACACGTGTACCTGCAACATGAACACCCCCCCCCACACCTGCAATTGCTAATGAATATCAAAGGAAGTACAGATTTGGCATGGGATCAGGAAAGTGGGAGGTGTCTGGGTGAAGGGTAAGGATGGGTTAGGATGTGGGTGCCCAGAGCAAAGGGAAAAAATGGAGGATGAAGACTAGAAAGGCAGGACCAGCTGGATGCCCCCTAAGCCATTTCCATTACTGACCCAAGTGTTATCTGAGCAGCAGTGGGAGGCTATCAGGGGGTCAGCAGCCTGCGAGTGTCATGGCTAGATGTTGTGTTTAGCAGCATCACTTTGCTGTGATAGGAGGGACAGGAATGACACCAGACACCTGTTGAGAGGTGACTGTGGGCTGTGGAGCCTGCCATGGTGGCTCAGAGCTGGAGAAGTGAGTGGAACCAGGACTTTGGGACTGGCTGGAGATAAGAATGTGAAAATGTGTCCCCTCGGTCTCTTCAGATTGGACACTAGAGCTCAGACAGATGGAGAAATTTCCCCAACGTCTCTAAGTTAGTGAGAAGCTTGGCCTGGCACCCCCAGTGAAGCCAGGGGGCGTGGGGTGTGGGAGCACAGTTTATACTCTGTAGTCTCAGATTTTCCCAGAAACCTCTGCCCTCTTTGCCACCTTCCACACTCCCAGCCCCCCAAGGGAGCTTCGGGTGACAGGGAAGCCAATGGGGTCACAAGGCAATTCATCATCAGTCCCCACAGTGTGAGGAGATAACGAATCAGGGAGGCTTCCTTCCAGTTTGGGACTCCCTGGGTGTGATAACTCTGTGGGTGGTTTCCCCTCTGGCCCCAGCCTGGCCCTGCTATCTGACTTCCCCTCATTGTCTGTCTGCCTTCCAGCCAGCTCCGGAGCCAGGCCCCATGCAATGTCAAAGGGCCCACTGGCCAGCAGCCTTTCCTTGTGTTTGGACCCGGCTGTCTCCAGCCTATCTCTCCCAATGGATGGAATCAAGAAAGCTGGGAAGGTCTTTTATCAATGCCACTCCATCAAATCCAGAGAGTCCTAGAGAGTACTTGTCTGTCTTTCTTTCCTCTGAGTACCCTGACTCTCACCATCCCCTCATTAGCAACCAAAGTGACCAAAATCAAGATGTGGCAAAGACATTTACAACACTGGCTATGAAAGGGAAGTCAGCAGCTGAGTGGGAAGGGCATACTGGAAATGGTTCTTATTTCTCATGCTGTGATGTTTGTTAAGTATTTGTGTGTGTGTGTGTGTGTGTGTGTGTGTGTGCACACGTGCCCGCGCCTGTATGTATAGGTGCATGGGTACACATTTACCATGGTAGAGTTCAGAGGACAACTTGTGGGAGTAGCAGGTGCCTTTACTGGCTGAACCATCATGCCAGCTAGATTCTGTGTGTTTTAAAATGCAACTTGAGGGTTTTCCCTTAACTGAATTGTTCAGGGCAGCCTGTGCTGGAGAAATGCTCAATCTTCATCCCTCCTAGGGCAAATGGTGCAGTGAACACTAATATCAAAATCTATGGATAGATAACTGACGATGAGTGATAGTTAAATGGCAGGGCTGGGATGCAGTCATCGAAGACATACTTATTAAGGTCTTAGCATTTTCTGGGCCTTATGAATGGAGAGCAAACTGGAGAGAGATCTTCTGTCATGAACACGTATTCTTGTGCGGGAGATGGGTATGGGTCCAGTGGGTAAACTCATGCTGGTGGCTTGGGTTCTGAGCCAGGTGGTTTTATTTTTACTTGAGATCTACCCATGATGTCATTCCAATGTCTCATTTTAACCATAACCTGAGTACTGAGAGTTTGGATCATATATGCTCAAAACAAACCATCCATTCATTTATCTTTTTTTTTTTTTTTTTTTTTTTTTTGGTTTTTTGAGACAGGGTTTCCCTTTATTGCATTGCTTTGGAGCCTGTCCTGGAACTTGCTCTGTAGACCAGGGTGGCCTCAAACTCAGAGAGATCTGTCTGCCTCTGTCTCCCAAGTTCTGGGATTAAAGATGTGTGCCACCAATGCCCAGCTTCATTTATTTTTCTATCCAACCATCTATCCATCTTACCACCCACCCATCTATTTATTCATTTATTCATCCATTCACACCACCTATCCATTTGCCCACCCATCTATCCATCAATCCACCCATTCATCCATCCACCCACTCCATCTATCCATCTGCCCATCTATTCACCCATTTATCTATCTACCCATTCATCAACGTCTCCATCCATTTATCTATCTGTCCATTTATCCCTTCGCCCATTTGTGTGAGGTGTTACACCTTTCTGTGTTGGCTGAGCCTGTTGAGTTACATTAACAACAGGAAATCCAGGGTCACCTGTCCTCAATGTTCTGTAACTCTAAAGGTCAGAATTACAGCCATCTTCTGACTCCCTGCAGATCCCTGAGCTGAGAGTCCCCTCAGCTGGGTCCCGGAGTCTCTGTCTGTGGAGATGCCACAACATTTCCCTGTATGAACTCAGCCAGCAAGGGATATGACCCACTTGGGAACTGTGACCATATTTGCTCAATGGGATCAGTGACATGAAAAGTGGCCCTGGGAAGCTTCCAGCTCTGGAATCTACCCAAATACCTCTGAGCACTGGATGACCTTCAAGAGAGCCATCTGCCTGGTCTGCTAAGAGACCAGGCTAAATTAGAGAAAGAAAGTAGGCATGGGTTATAGGGAGAGAGAAGATTTGAAGTAAGAGATTTCTTACTTCAAGTGCTGAGTTGACTCACCGTGTAAGCCAGACAGACAGGAGACACACTGGGTATTCCCTTAATTAAATCTAAGAAAGAGTTTGAGTATTGTCCCCATGTACAGTCAGGGACTGAGCTTGGACCAGTTCAGGCCTGCATCCATGGCTACTTTAAGCATAAGCATTGGAGCCATGGTTGTGCTTTAAAGCCAGTATTCTGAGTTCATCACTAAAACCATTTTATCCCGAATTAAAAACAAAACAAACAAAAAACATGCTTCTAGAAAACACTAAGGGAGCAGGGTTTCCCACAGTACTGTACCGCAATTGGGTGCTCAGACTCAGGAAGAACTTCCTTGTTACTGAAAAGAATTAGCTAGATTCATGGGGTTGCAAGCATCCTTGGACGCTGCTCCTACACACACTCTGAAGCAGAATCGTCAGGTCCTCGGCTAGTCCCACTAGAACACTTGACACCTGGTTATGGCTCATTCCACAACCAGGGAAGCTAACCTGACCCAGACGCTAAAAAGAATGTAACCAGGTCTTCCCCAGACAAACACTGAGGTTGCAGGCAGTGTGTTGCTCATGCCTGGCCTGAAGCCTGGCCCCTCTGGTAGAATTCCTTTCCAGCATGAGGAAGCCTGGGAGGAATTTGAGGCTCCTCAGGTCCAGCGTTCATCAGCAACCCAGCTTGGAGTTTTTCTGCTCATTCTGCACCAGATCTTTCTGAGCATTAAAGACTGGAATGTATAATTTTACGATTTTCCAAACTGTGTTCCGACTTTTTCTTATTATTCTTCCTCCCCCTCCCACCCCTTTTAAAAACTTGTAATGAATCTGGAAGGGATCAAAACCTAAAAAATGGTTCATTTTTGCCTTTTTTTTTTCTCTTGCCAAGGGTACCCTGCAGCTGTACTCTCTGTTATTGAAAAGGGGAACGCCCTAGTTAATAATAATAATAAAAAATCCAAGGCTGTGAGCCAGCAACAGTGAGATCTTTGGGTTTAAGGTTTGGTGGGCTGAAAGAAGATTGGAAGGAAGGAATCAAGAGAGGAGGTGCCAGGCCTGGAACTGAGCTGAGGATGGCACTGTCAAGAGCCCATAGCTCTAGCTAGCTGAAAGGTTGAAAAAAAAAAGTAAACAATGTAAAACATCTGGATGTCTTCAAACATCTGCGTGGTTGGCGTTGTGTACACAGGACACCTGCAAGAGTGACTGCAGCTTTCTTGGGGGTGTGTTTTGATTTTTTTTTTTTTGGTACCAATGTTTGGGAACCCTATGGTTCCCAGATGTGTTGCAAAATGTCTAGCTAAAAATAAATGTGCGTGCTGTGTGCCGTTAGGCAGGCACAACCCACAGTGTGTGAGGAGGCTTCCGAGCTGCCTGCTGGTGTCACCCGGAGAATGAGGTTACCTGAGGTGCTGTGTGGCTGAAGACAGAGCTACACTTATCTATCCATTTGAGGGACTGTTTAATAAACCAACCCAAAGGCTTCACTGGCATGTGGATGCTTACTTGAAGCTTTATGTTCCAGTACTTTCTCTGAGTGACAAGGTAGTTAGCTTTCTTTACTCGCTGTCTCCCCCGTTGGATGGAGCCAGGAGAACGTATGTTTGCCTGGCTCATAGCTCCATCCAAAGCTCCTGGTACACTGCCTGGCATTTGGTAGAGCTCAGGAAATACCTGCTGGTTGGCTAGATGGATGGCATTGGCTGTTAGAAAACTGGAAGGTACAGAGACGGGTCATCACAGGCGCAGGGTGTCAGCGCCCATTTTGGTTTCTGCCCCTGCCACTTCTCTGAGGTTCACTTCCTGCTTCTGAGAGATGAGAGCAAAGACAGACACTTTAAGGGGCTACTGTAAGATGGTGCAGTCACATCATAGGTGTTTAGTAAGTAGTTTCTTCCTCATGTTGTTTAGTCTAACATCCAGCTTCATGACTACTAACCATCCACGAAAGATGCACGGACAAGACAATACTTCATTCTTTTTCTTTGAAATTTTCAAAGACAGCCATAGTTTCCTCCCCATCCTTCCTCTCCCTTTCCTCTCCTTTCTCCTTCTCCTTCCTTCCATCCTTCCTTCCTCCCTCCCTCCTTTCTGGAACAAAACACTTGCCATTGACTGAGCCCACCCCAGACAAGCACATGTCACACACACAAGCCTGTATCTTCATACCAAACCCCCAAAGACGCATCCCACCAGGAGCCTGAAGTACAGTCTCATTTAAGAGAGGAGACTGAGGTCATATTCACAAAAACACTTCTGACTCCCAAAGGCGGGCTGCACCCTGGTGTCTGACCCTGGAGAACAGGGGTTGAAGGTCGCCCTGTCCCCTCTGTGTGACAGCAACTGTCTCTTCACATCTTCCTGAACTGTTTCTACAGTGACTGCATGTCACCTATTGGGGAGCACCACAGCCCGCTGGAAGCTGACCAGGCCTCCAGTGCCCTGGGACACCTGTCGCCATTACAAAGTGAGACACCCAGAGAGGATAAGCACTCAGGAGGCTGAGGCAGGAGGATTGCAAGTTTTAGACCAGTCTGGGCTACAGAGTAAGACCTTGTGCCAAAACACACAGGAAAAATAAAAAGGTTCAGATAAGCTAAACTCAACCACATTGTACATGTTAACCATGACGGGCCTGGCTTCCAGAAGGGGCTGATAGAGTTTCCTTTCTTGACACAGACTCTTTGGCTCCTCTCTCTCTCTCTCTCTCTCTCTCTCTCTCTCTCTCTCTCTCTCTCTCTCTCTCTCTCTCTCTCTCTCTCTCTCTCTCTCTCTCTCTCTCTCTCTCTCTCTCTCTCTCTCTCACACACACACACACACACACACACACTCAAATCTGGAGCAAGAATTCTGTCACTGGGCTGTAATCCCCGCATCCCAGCTCCATATGTAATTTGCCAACATATGCTGATTGGAAAGAGATCAGAAGATTAGAAACCATAATCTCCAATCAGCAGGGTCAGATTCTGCCTCACCCCCCCCCCAGGAATAGGTGTGTTTGAGGTGACAGCTTGGCAGATATGTCTGGTTATGACCTCCCTGAAAGAAGCAGCTGGCAGCAGCTAGAGGCCAGCTCTTCCGTGAGAATAATGTGCCATGTTGAACTAGCTATGAGAGATTCTCTTTATGTTATCAAGGCATTTGGGAGGTCAATGTCAATCCTTCTTCCTCTTCTCATCCTCCTTTTTCTCCTCCTCCTCCTCCTTCTTCCTTTTATTTGTTGAGAGTTTTGTAATGCATACATGTGATGTGTTTTGACCAAATCTACTGCCTCATTCTCTCCCCAATTCAATCATAGAGTGAGGTCCATGCCACTAACCTGCATCAGAAGTGATGAGATGGCTGTTGAAGGGCGGACTCTCCCCCACCTCACCCCCTCCCCCAGCCACACACTAAGAGAAGAGTCAGATTATTTCTGCCCAGATGTGTCCAGAACTCTTAGTCTGGGAACTGGGTCTTAGTAAGTTTTTGCCCCCACCCCCAAAAGTTGTAGAAAACTGTGTGCATGCAATTTTCAAAATATGCCATTTCTGGGAATTCTTCTAGAAAATGACCCACCCCAGAACATTGTTAGCTCCTAAGAGGGCCAAAAGTCTCAAAGTGCCTGATGGAGAATCTTCTGAAGATGAAGGTATCTCCATTACTCTGTGCAAGACTAATTAATACACAGAAAAGGGACATGATACAAGACACAGAGACACAGGGATTGGAATTGACTAAACAACTACTAATGATGACTTGTTTAAATTACATCCATTTACCCACCCCTCCATCCATCTATCCATACATTATCCTGTCACCCATCCATCCATCCATCCATCCATCCATCCATCCATCCATCCATCCACCCATCTAGTCAAACACCATTCACCCATGCATCCATCTAGCCCTCCATCCATTTATCTCTCATCTATCCATCCACTCATCTATCCAGCCACTATCCAGCTACCCGTCCATCTATCTACCATTCTCATCCACCCATTGACCCACCTATCAACCCACCATCTGTCTACCTATCCATTGCATGGGCTACTTATTGTTTCTTTCATGTACTTTGACATTGATGAGCAGACACTTTATAGCGAGGCAGCCAGATCACTAGTCATCATTATCAGCCACTGTGTAAGGCCTTGGGCAAGCCTCTTAACCTCTGTGGTCTTTCTCTCTCATGTATAAAACAGGACTAAACCACCCCGTAAGGTTGCTATGAGGATTGAGTGGGTCACCTTGTGGGAAGTGGTTAGGACATAGTCAGGCATCATGGCACTATGTGTGCTTGTTTTTATTGTTGTTGCTTGTACTGCCATTATTAATAATATTGCTGCATATATGCTGGGTTCGGGATGATAGAGGATGGATGAGATAATGTACAAGAGGGGTGAAATGATGGCACCTACCGTGAATTATTAACCTTAATAATAAGGCTGGGGATGATGGTGGTAAATGGTGATGATGATGATGGTGATAGTGATGATGGTGATGGTGATGGTGATAGTGATGATGGTGATGGTGATGGTGATAGTGATGATGGTGATGATGGTGGTAAATGGTGATGATGGTGATGGTGATAGTGATGATGGTGATGGTGATGATGATAGTGATGATGGTGATGATGGTGATGGTGATGATGATAGTGCGTATTGTGGCACTTTGCTTTGTACCAGTCTCTGGACTGATTGCTTAGTGGACACATTTTCCCATTTAATTCTTTCTCTATGTTCCTCTCTGTGGGAAGAGCTACAGAGGACTTCATTACATTTTGCCTATGGAGAAATTTAGTTAGTCCAAGGTAAAAATTTTCGCTTAAAAGTCATAGCCCAAACTGTGTGCTCCACTCTTTCTTTCTGTCTGTCTTTCTGCCTGTCATCTTTCTTTCTTTCTTTCTTTCTTTCTTTCTTTCTTTCTGTCTGTCATCTGTCTTCCTTCCTTTCTTCCTTTCTTTCTTTTTTTCTTTCTTTCTGTCTGTCATCTTTCTTAATTTCTGTATGCCTGTCATCTCTCTCCCTTCCTTCCTTCCTTCCTTCCTTTCTTTCTTTCTTTCTTTCTTTCTTTCTTTCTTTCTTTCTTTCTTTCTTTTTTGGTCAGCATGGAGGTTGGAGCTGATAGCCTCTAGTCTAAGACCCCAGGGGCTATCTCTGGTCCTGGCTGTGGTGTGGGGTGACTAATTTCTTTCCTGTCTCTGCAGATGAAGAATGCTCCAGCACTGAGCACCCCTATAAAAAGCCATACATGGAGACCTCCCCCAGCGAGGAGGATGCCTTCTATCGCCCGGGCTACCCCCAGCAGCAGGGCCTGAGTGCCTCTTACAGGACAGAGTCCGCCCAGCGGCAGGCCTGCATGTATGCCAGCTCCGCACCACCCAGCGAGCCCGTGCCCAGCCTGGAGGACATCAGCTGTAACACATGGCCCAGCATGCCCTCCTACAGCAGCTGCACGGTCACCGCAGTGCAGCCTATGGACCGCCTACCCTATCAGCACTTCTCTGCCCATTTCACTTCCGGGCCCTTGGTCCCTCGGCTAGCTGGTATGGCCAACCACGGGTCTCCTCAGCTCGGCGAGGGGATGTTCCAGCACCAGACATCGGTGGCCCATCAGCCTGTCGTCAGGCAATGCGGGCCTCAGACTGGCCTTCAATCCCCAGGTGGCCTCCAGCCCCCCGAGTTCCTCTACTCACATGGCGTGCCCAGGACCCTGTCCCCACACCAGTATCACTCAGTACACGGGGTTGGCATGGTGCCAGAGTGGAGTGAGAATAGTTAAAGGCAGACCTTTGCCAGAGAGAGGGGGGCAAGAGAGAGAGAGAGAGAGAGAGAGAGAGAGAGAGAGGAGAGAGAGAAGAGGGACAGTAGCAATAAGAACCCCACAGATGAGAAATTCATGTCACCTGTCGTCACCTCTGGACCCGAGGCTCCCACAGCCACGGTGATCTGACCAGTGAAGTCACCATTCTGAAACTGTGGCTCTGTTGTTTTGTTTCAAAACCTACGAAACAGGAAAAGAGACGAGTCCCACCCCCACAACCTCTACCGTCATCAACCAGGCGCACTCACAGCACCCCAGACATGCTGCCCGATTGTTTCTTTTGGGTTCTAGAACATACTGCCTCATTGAGTGTTTGACCCTGGTGCATGGTGAGAGACATCCTCTGTCTTGGTGTTAATGTTGACTTTGTTATATAATAAATAATAATATATTTTTTTTTCTTTGAATTTTCTTACGGGGACCCAGTCCCTTAATGGAGGGAAGAGCAGAGACAAATATGTCTCAAAACAAGTACTTTAGGGGCTTCCCTCCAATAAATGAGCTAAAATGTACATCCGACGCCCTCCTCTAACAAAAATACCTACCTCCGTCATGTGAGAAGTCTACGAAGGCCCCAGAGGTACCTGCTAGCTTTTTTTTGGATTGGGTTTCGCTTTTTTCCTTTCGGTTTTGACCTGCCCTCCCCAGCTTCATGGCATTCAAAGCTGCCTTCTACTGCGCGGATGGAGTTAGGATGTTGGACTCTGCCTGCCACCTCGCCTTCTCAGCTAGCACCATTTCTCCCCAGCTCAAGGTCTCTCCAGCCGTCTGCGGCTATCACTTCTCAGCCGGAAATCTTGCTTCAACCAACTGAAGGAGCCCTGGGTGACACAGGGGAACAGAACTGTGATTCAGAGAAGGGGACGCGCTCCCTGCTTCCAAGTTGTAGGGGGGGAAAAAGCGAGAGAATAAATACACTTTGTGATTAAAAAGCAAAGAAGAGAACCAGGAAGTCAGCCTCGGGCTGGCTCAAACCTCCTCCGTGACCCGAAAGGGATGCACAGCGAACCAGCTCCTGGTGCTGAAAGAGAGGGAGCCATATTAGCGGTGCCTCTGCCTGCAAGAAGTTGCCCCAGCACCAACCACCTAGGACACAAAACTACACGCATCAAAATCAGAAAAACAGTGTTAAAAAAAAGTGTGTAAGTACTACATTATTGTAGGGTTTCTCAGATGTAATATTTTACTGGTACTATTTATTTATAAATAGGAATTCTAATTAAGTAGTAACATGAAACCCAGCCTGGGGGCTGACCAAGACCTTTTAATTTTATTGGAACTCAAAACTGGGTTTGTGTTTTTTCCCCCCTCTCTTGCTTTTGAATGTGTTTTCCTTTCTTGCTCTTCAAAAAAAAAAAAAAAAAAGAAAATTTTGTGTCTCTTTTCTTTCTTCCTTCCTTTCTTCTTCTTCTTCTTCTTCTTCTTCTTTTTTTAACTGACCCTAATAAACAGAACAGGGTAATCTGTGTGGGTGAGGATGTGGAAATTGGTGAACAAGTGACTGTTTGCACGTGAGTGTCCTATGCGATTTTTGTCCTTTTGTGTCTCTAAGGGGGTGGGTGGGTGAGAATCAAGTACTCTTCTTACATTTGTGTGCCCATTAATGCCTAATAAATACCATGTGCTTAAGAGTACCCGAGACGTGGACACCTGTTTTTTGTTTGTTTGTTTCTCTGTCTTCTGCTGTCTATAATGGGGGGGATGGATGGCTGTTGGGCAGAGAGAGCAGGGAGGCTTGTCGCTGACTCAGGGAGGCTTGTCGCTGACTTTTGCTTGCCATCCATTCTAGCCCACTGACCCTTAGAGGTATTTCAGACCCACAGCTCCCAAGCAGGGTGGACTGGAATACATTATTCATGGGATTAGAACCCTGGGATGTGACGTGTTTAAAACTGAATTTACCGGGACATTAGAACCAAGGGCCTTCAGGATTCATCCTGGTAGCATTTCATAATTGAACTGTAACACAAGCTGGTCTAGAAGTGGATTCCGTCCTACAATAGCTACTGCCTTGGCCTGGGTTTTCTGGGGTGTCTTTTCCTGAACTATTTTTTAGGTCTGCTGCATTGAGAGATTCTCTGTGTAGACAACTTATGGACCAGTATTTTTTGTTGTTGTTTTGCTTGAGCCAGTCCCTCTATTATGTAGTTCTGACTGTCCTGAAACTAGCTCTATAGACCAGGCTGGCCTTGAACTCATAGAGATCCTCCTACCTCTGCCTCCCAAGTGCTGGGATTAAAGATGTGCACCACCTCCACTAGCTGAACTAGTATTTTTTTTTTCTTTTTAAAAACCAGGAATTTTAAATTTGTGCAACCTTGAGCATCTGTCACTCACTCACAACAGATGCTGACAGGGGACTGGGGAGCTGACTCAGTAGGGACAGTGACTACTATGCCAATATGGCCTGGCATCCATCTTCAGCCAGCAACTATATTAAAAGCCAGCTATAGGGTTCACACCTATAATCCTATTGGTGGAGGCAGGAGGATCCTGGGAGCTTGTCAGCCAGGCCCACCTGAATCAGTGAGCTCCAGGTTCAGTGAGAGACCCTGCCTCAAAAAAGTATGGTGGAAAATGATCGTGGAAGACATCTGACGCTGACCTCTGGCTTCCACGGTAGATGCATGCATGTACACACCCAAACACAGGTGCACACACGAACATGAACATACACAATGATTTAAAAAACATGTTTCATTTTTGTCTTTGTTTTTGAGAGAGGGTTTCTCGATGTAGTCCTGGAACTTGCACTGTGGACCACGATGGCCTCAAACTCAGAGATTTTCGTGCTTCTGCCTCCTGAGTTCTGGGATTGAAGACAGGTGCCACCACTGACTGGCTTGTTTTATTTCTATAGCCTCATGAATATTAAGGACATTTTCACTGTGGCACTGAGCCATGTCCCAAGTCTACTGTAATTGTTTTGATTCCCACACCCCTCAGATGACCAAAACATCCATGTGTGCCTCATAAACTCAGGAGAAAAAAAAAAAAAAAGCAATTGGCTTGTTGATTACACATTATTTATTTAATCAGGTCCACCAGCTACCTTTCCTGGGCACAGAGTTCCTGGGAAGTGTGAATTAATCATGAAGAAACAGCATACACAATCCAACTTCTTTCATGTATGATAGAGAAACTAGGTCAATGGCTTTGCCGTCCCGAGGGTGGGAATTAGGAAGGTCACACCGAATAAATACTGAATGGCATTATGTATTTATTCTTTGTTAATTTGAGAAAAAAAAGTTTGCCTTTGAAGAGATGACCCCTCCCCGAAAAAAAAAAAAACAAAAAAACAAAAAAAAACCCCTAATTTATCAAACTGAACTCAAAACATAGACCCAAACACTTTGGGGTTTCAAAAGCTCAGTGGCTCTCCAAACACAGGAGGGGCATCCTTTACTGTGAATGCTTGGGACTGGACTCTAGAAATTTGGTTTTGGGGTTAGCTGCCGTTACATACATAATGAGGTGTCTTGTGGAGATGGGGCCCAGGTGCAAACATGAAGTTTACCCACGCTTATGCATGCTTGCTAGGCACAGTATGGAGGTAATTTTATGTACTGTTTTCAGCACACCTGAGTTTTGGCATTAACCGTTGCCCGAGTGTATTGAAGTCTGGTATAGAATTTTCTACTCAGAGTCAAAGGTTGGTGCTCACAAGGTTTTAGATTTTGGAACATTTTACGTGTCAGCTCTTTGGGTCATGGAGTGATTTGATTCCCATCTCTATTCCTCAAACACTTGCTGCCGCCCCAAAATCATTAAGGCTTTTAATTAGGAGCACACGTTCCCAAGCTTCGTTAATCTGAAAGGGTAGGATCGCAATCTGTATTTTTAATTAAATCGTGGCTACCATGGAGGTTTTCATTGAACCAGCAGAGATAGGGTGTAATATAAAAATGCTCAAGTCTCCTCACCGCGTGGCTGTCAGGGAGTACAGCAGCCATTGCTACATTCTCAACATGTCTAGGGCCAGCTCGCTCTGACCTGGACTCGTTATAAGGACTGGGAAATGCTGGAAGAAACTAGGTGATAGGAACTCAGTAGTCCTGGATGCTTGTACCTTAATGAAATCAAAGCTCTTTAGTCTTGTGGATGAAACTGGTCCCCAAGGCTCATAAGGAGTGGCACTGTTGGGAGGCGTGGCCTTGTTGGATAGGTGTGTCACTGGAGGTGGGCTTTGGAGTTTCAGAAGCCCAAGCCAGGCCCAACAGCGCTCTCTTCCTGCTGCTTGCTGATCCAGATGTGGAACTCTCAACTCCTTCGCCAGCACCGTGTCTGCCTGCATGCTGCCATGAGAATGGACTAAAACCCCGATGTCCTTTAGAAGAGTTGCTATGGTCGTGGTGTCTCTTCACAGCAACAGAATCCTAAGGCTCCGTGGATGAACTGTAGTGTTGGGGAATTGTGGAGACAGAGTTCACAGTTTCATTAAGGGATAGGTAAAGGGTGGTGTGTGTGAATGCATGAGTGTATGTGTGATGTGTGTGAAGAAATGTGTGTGCATGTGCATGTGTGTGTGTGAATGTGCGTGTGATGGTGTGTATATGTGAATTTGTATATGTGAGTGTGTGTATGTGTGTGAATTTGAGCATGTATATATATGTATATATATATGTGTGTGTGTGTGTGTATGTGTGTGAATGTGAACATGTATGTGTGTGCATGGATGTGAACATGTGTGTGTATGGATGTAAGTGTATATGTGTGTAAGTGTACATGCATCTGTGTATGAGAGAGCATTGTGTGTGTGTGTGTGTGTCTGTGTGTGTGTGTGTGTGTGTGTGTGATTTGAGCTGTGTCTAGTGATCAATAGAAACTTAGTGGGTAAACAATTGGCAGAATCAACACTTCAAGCAGAAAGGTGGACAGCAGAGGGAGGCTGGGGACAGGTGGACAGCAGAGGGAGGCTGGGGACAGGTGGACAGCAGAGGGAGGCTGGGGACAGGTGGACAACAGTAGCCATCCACCCCGCACCCTTCTGTTCTACCAACAGACACATTAACACCGCAGTGCCTGTGGTAGAGCTCCTCACTTGTGGCAATGTTGTCCTGATCAGTGACAGAGCTTTAGTCAGTGCCAGCTGGCCAGCTGTTAATCACAGAATGTTCTGTTTCAGAGTCAAGGAGATGCCTGGATATTTATGTCTCCACTTCCCAATGTGGCTGTTGGTGCAGGGAGGCTGTTGTCCTGGGCTGAGCTCCATGTTCCTTGTTAGCAAGCATAATACTCACTCTCTCTCTCTCTCTCTCACACTCACACACACTCACATCCCCTCACACACAGACACACAGTCACACACACATACACACTCACATCTCCCCCACACTCACCTCTCTTCACATCCCCACACACTCACACATACACATACATCCTCACATAAACTCATATCCTTACACACACACACACACACACACACACACACGCACACACTCTCACAATACACACTCACATCCCTTCACACCACACACACTCATACACACACACTCACATACTCACACTCCTACACCCCCATACACTCAACACACTCACTCACACACTCACACTCTCTCGTACACTCACACTCTCTCTTGCACACTCCCACACGCACTCATACACACGGTCACTCACTCTGTACTAGGCACTTACCTCCGTTTTGTGGCCTGGATTGTTACATTCACTTTAGCCCTTGCTGTCCCCGTGGCCTTGGGTAAGCCACTTAACCTCTGTGGCCTCCCATTTAATCATCCTTGGGATGGAATATTCCATCATTTATCATAGGGACCGTTGGTTGCAGTGAGGAGTCGGGGAAGCCACAATCATAGACTGCAGAAGCCCGGCGTAGAGGAAACGCCTGGGAGCCCTCAGCTGGTAAGAATGGCAATCAGTATCTGCCGTCACTGCTTCTTATTGTCCTCCTTTCTCTTTCCTGACGTTCTCTTCTTCAGAAAATCACCCACAGTCCCTTATTATTTTCACAGTAGATTTAAGCTGGTTGGGGTGAGGAAAACACCACACTTACTACTGTTACCACAGTCACTTTCACCATCCTCACCACTGGCATTATTGGCATTATCATCATCACAACAATCACCATGACCACCATCACTATCACCATCACCACCATTAAAATCACCATCTCTATCACCATCACCACAATAAAAATCACCGTCACTATCACCACCACCATCCCTCTCATCACCACTATAATCACCATCGCCATCACCACCACATTCACCACTGTCATTATCATCACCATCACCAAGATCACCATCACCACCACCATCGCTGCTATCACCATCGTCTCCATCATCACCAGGGTTATCACAGCCACCACTTCGCTTCCCCGAGGCAGTTTGGAGAACCTTCTTTCCTTGCTGGCTCTTTTTATTTCCAGAACTGCAGGAGTTTAGGGCCAGGAGGGCTTTGCAGGGGCAGGAGCATGCTCATTGGAGGACACATTCCACCTCTTCAGAAGGTTCTGTCTGTCATAGGATATATCTATTGTCTTATGACCTGTGTGTGTGTGTGTGTGTGTGTGTGTGTGTTTGTGTGTGTGTGTGTGTGTAGACATATCTGCTCTCTCCAGATAGGGCACCACCAGTAAGAATGACCTCACCCACTCCTAGCTTAGGGACCCACTGAGTTTGCTGGAACTACCTACAGAAACATGGGTGACTCTAGCTATTGTCGACATACTATGATGAGCTACAAAGCCAAAGTCTGCCACTCACATGCAACCTAGCACGGTGATGCATCCCTAATGCTAGAGGCAGAACCAGGTGGATCCTGGAGACTCACAGGATAGTCATTTTTTCCCAGCATTGTTGTTGTTTCATTTGAAACAGACATCTGTAAGTCCAGCTGTAAATGATACCTTTCTCCAGCTTTCTTTGCTAACTGCCTGTTTTCCCCGAATGAAAGTACAGTTGAAGAAAGAGGATGGAGCAGAAGGGAGTGAGGACAGCACTTGAGGCAAGGTAGCAGCTTCTACTTTGTTCTAACTTCATGCACATAGAAGCTGTTTTTGGCAAGTAACCCCGTTCCCCCCTGCGCCAGCCCCATGATATTAAGGATAGAGAAACCCCTAGGAAAATATTTTTCAAATCCTGTCTGATCAAAGATCTATATAAAAGCTCTCCCTCTTTTTTTCCTTCCAAAGGGGAGCAAAACAAAAAAACGCAGCCCCCCCACTGGAGTTCCAAATGAACCAACAATACATTTGCGGACTGTCAGCTAAACTAGGGCCATCCCCATCATATCCTTTGCTGGGACAGAACCAGAAGGAAGCAATTCTGTGCCCACTGAGCGTCCAAGCTGGGGGTATGTTAGTGATTAAGGGGATCTTGGCCTGGGGGAGGCAGAGAGATATGGCTCAGATTCACAAAAGCACCATAAATCTCCCGTTTTATTCAAAATGTGTGTTTTATAGTCATTTCCTGGCCAATGGCTGCCTTGGATAAATATATGACATATCTGGAATTAGCTTTTAGGCTCCGAGCTGGGGCTTGACTGGAGGGCCAGGCATCCTGAGTATTTCCAAGAGTAGCGAAAGAGCGGATAACGAAGCTGTTTGTCTTCTGGAGTCACCCACATCCTTCATCAAAAGCAGAAACAAGCCGGCGCCCATTGGACCAACAGAGATACAAGTCCACCTGCTCTTCCATCGGGCCTTCGTTCCCTACCATCACCCTTACCCAGCACCCATTCACGAGGGGTGTCTCCCAAGGTTTCAGCCACCGAGCTCCGTGGACTGCATTTGTAGATCTGCCAACTCCAACATTTGGCCAAAAGACCTTGGCTAGGCGGATCAAAGGTTGGCAAAAATAGCTTTTTAAAAGAGAATTTGTGTGTGTGTGTGTGTGTGTGTGTGTGTGCGCGCGCGCGCGTGCTCGTGCTTGCGTGCGTGAGTGCTCTAGGAATTGAATCCTAGGGCCTTGTGCATGTGAGGCAAAATGTTCTACTGTACTGTACTGAACCCCAACCCTTTTTACTTTTTATTTTAAGACAGAGTCTTCTTGTGTAGCCCAGGTTAGCCTCAAACTTGTCATTTTTCTGCCTCAGCCTCCTGGGTAGCTGAACTTACAGGAGTCTGCCACTGTGCCTGATTATGCAGCAGGGCTGGGAATTCATACATGTTAGGCAGGTGGTCAACCAACCAAGTCACATTCTAAGCCCCCATTTCTTCATCCTTCCAGCATGATGAACTGTGGAGCCAAGGCCCACGGTCCTCCCCATGAAGAGATCTCAGTCTAGCATGGCATTGGGTGCCGTGTGCTTGGGTACCCACCTCTTGTCTCGGTTATCTGAGGTTGTTATAAAAATGCATACAACTATACCAGAAGTGTTGGTGCAATCCTTTAGCCCAAGCACTGGGGAGGCAAAGCCAGAAGGAGCTTGAGTACAAGGTCAGCCAGAGTCACAAAGGGGTACCCAGTCTATAAAGGACACACAACGGAGAGGTGAAAAAGACAGCGTTTTGAAACATGGGCACTCCAGAGGTAACTGGCACGTGCCAAGGCATTCCTTTTATTCTCTGATGACTCTGCATTTCCCCAAAAGACTGCAAGCCTCTTGCAGTCTCTCACACTTTTCCAGAGGTTCTCTGGTGTGGGGTTCCATTGTTGCCTCGACTGTGGCATTGGTTGCAGAGACTTTCTTCAGACAAAGTGTGGCTGAGCTCTAGAACTGCCAAAAGCAGTTCCCACAGAGGGCGGGTTAGCTAGGCACTAAGGATGGAACACACACCCTCACCTCCCTTTTAAAAAAAATGGAGGCTTCTCTATATTACTATTCTCTGTAGGATGAACTCATTCATCCCAAGCCATGACCTGTTTTATTTAAGATTTATTTTTATTTATCTATGTGTGTGTATCTGTATGTGGGTATGTGTCTATGGGGACAGTTACCTGTGGCAGTCAGAAGAGGGCGCCAGATACCCCAGAGCTGGTGTTAGAGGCACTTGTGAGCCACTATGGAGATGTTCGGGACTGAACCAGGGTCTTCTACAAGAGCAGCAAACACTTTTAACCACTGAGCTATCTCTCTAGCCTGCCCCCCCCCACTTCTTGACATCCAGCCCCCATGCTGGGAGGAAGCATAGTCCCAGCCCAGCGAGGCCCACAGGGCTAAGAGTTGAGATCCCAGCCTACAGGCAGGACTGTCTACTCATCTCTGGAGCCGAGAGCTTCCACACTGCTGCAGGACTTCTTATGGCACTAAGCCAGGCTACCCTTGTCCTGCTCTATCCCCCTCCACATGCTAGAATCTTGGAGCATTATAGTGGCGGTTTTACAACTCTGCATTTTAGGAGAGCTGGCTTCTCAGCCTTCCATGTGGAACACCCTGTGTAGGTGAGAAAAATCCATCTGTCCCTGAGCCTGATGCCTATACAAGGAATTAGAGTTAGCTGCTGCAAGTCAGCATATTGACCAGAGACAGACACATGCAGGAGTCTGCTAAAGGTCCGGGGTGAGTATCTCTTGGGGTCTTGGGAAGATGATGTAGAATCTTGTAGTTGTTTGGGCAGAAAAGATGGTTCAGTGGTTAGGAGCACTCACTGCTCCTGCAGAGGACCTGAGTTTGGTTCCCATCACCCACACCAGACAGCTCACAACTGCCTGTCATTCCAGCTCCAGGGGACCCTGCACTGTCTCCTAGCCTCCACAGGCACCTGCACTCATATGCGTATACTCCCACACAGATATATGCATGTACACGGAAATTAATATTTAAAAAACAAATAGGAGGCAGAGACAGGAGGATCTCCATGAGTTCGAGGCCAGCCTGGTCTACAAAGCAAGTTCCAGGATAGCCACGGCAAAAAAATAATAATACATTTGTTTTACTGATTCTCTTTCAGTCTCTGCAGCCCAGGCTGGTCTCCAAACTTGTCATCCTCCTGCCTTAGCCTTCCAAGTGCAGGAATGGTAGGCATGAGCCTTAGTCTCGTCATTCAGTTGGAACATCAATGTGGTGAACCCAACAGCACTGTAGCATAGTGTCTCATAGTCAGCACTGTCCTCACTGTAGGACAGTGTCCCCTAAGGCCCCTCACCGTAGGACAGTGTCTCCTAGGGAATCTCACTGTACTGAAATACCCAAGTTTTCAGAAGATTTAGAGATTTCAAATATCAGGCAGCCCACAGGGTGACCCTGGGTCACCATGGTCTTCACAGGTTTGGCTTGGATCTAATGAGACATTTTTTAGAAGCCATAGAAAGCAGTTTGGTGAGTTCCCAGCCACCTTGGGAACAAGGGAAGTTGGCTGCAAGGTTCAGAACTCTTCCTGGCACAAACAGAGGACAAATAGCTGTAAGTTGTTAAAAGTGATCCATCAGCAGGATGGCTCATTTAAGAGTTTGCCTTGCAAGAGTGAGGATCTGAGTTCAATCCCCGGAACCCACTTTTTAAAAGAAAAGGCTGGATGTGGTAGTGTATACGGGAGATGTGGAGACAGGCGGGTGCTTGCAGTTCGCTGGCCGTCTAGCTGAATAGGCGAGTCCCGGGTTGCAGAGAATGAGCCGACGCCCGCTCAAATAAAAGCAACAATAAATGGGAGGGATGGCTTCTGAAGAATGGCAGCTGATGTCTCTGACCTCCTTTCTCTCCTCCCCTCTCCTTCCCTCCCTTCCCCCTCCCCCACCACTGTCTTAGTTAGGTTTCTATCGCTGTGTAGAGAGACCATGACCACAGCAACTCTTACAAGGAAAATACTTCATTGTGGTGGCTCGCTTACAGTTTCAGAGGTTCAGTCAATTATCATTATGGCAGGAAGCAGGATGTCATGCAGGCAGGCGTGGTACTGGAGAAGTAACCAAGAGTCCTACATTTTGGAGGCAACAGGAAGTCAACTGAGACACTGGACAGTATCCTGAGCATAGGAGACCTCAAAGCCCACCCCCACAGTGACACACTTCCTCCAGCAAGGCCACACCCACTCCACCAAAGCCACACCTCCTGATAGTATCACTCCCTGTGAGATTATGGAGGGCCAGTTGATGGGAGATGTTATTCTGTAAGCATGTTTCTCATTTTGGCTAATGAATAAAGCACTGTTGGCCAATAGGAGAGCGAGATAGGCAGGACTAGGAGACAAGGAGGAGAGAGGAAGAGTAGGGAGGGGTCAGCATGGAGAGACTGGAGACAACAGAGGTCGGGCCCCTCTCTCCAGTAAGATGAGACCACGTGGAAATACTTAGATTAATAGAAATGGGTTAATACTTAATACAGAACTAGCTAATAAGAAACAAGTAACAGGCCAACAGAATTACATCAAATACAATGTCTCTGTGTGTTATTTGGGGCTGGCACAGTAGTAGGCCCAGGCCAGCAGAGGAAAATCTTACTCATAACAGCCAGTTGCATTCAAATCAACACAACACAACACACACACACACACACACACACACACACACACACACACACACACAGGGAAAAGTAGTCATGGTGCTTTAAAAGGCTGGCCTTGCAGGCTCTATTCAAAGCAATAGTGACAGACCAGGAAGCTCTCAATTGGATCAGGCAGTGGGGGGGTGGGGTGAGAGATCAAACTCACCTTTTTAGGGCTCAGGGTGGGGCTCAGGCAAGGGTGGGATAATCAGCCCAGGGGTGGCAACATCTATGGACAGATATGGCTAAATCACTGGCCACATTTACCACCAGGATGCCTGCTGGAGAAAAGGGAGAAACATAAACGATGGAATGATGATCGGATGTTGACTTAGCAGGGAGAAGCCTCAGGAAGCTGACTCCAATTTGGTGTAGGTTCTTTGATTAATTCTGCCTTTCCCCCGGAATGATCCCTCCTAAGCAAGGCCTTAAGGTTGTCAGAGGTTTTCTCTGGTCTGGGAAGTCCTCTGAGTGACCTCAGGCGAGTTACCTAACTTCTCTGAGTCTCTACTTTGTTATCTGAGACAGGAAGCACAGCCTGCTCACTTCACAGTAAGTATGGCCACGGCACAGCCCGGAAGGTCTGGAGATGGCTGGAGAGGCTGCACTATGCCTTCCGTCTCCCTCACTTTCTCTTTCTGGGTCTCTCCTCCCCTGCCACTTGAGCGAGACAAGCTGCAGTTTCAAGTGGTTCCAGTCTGCTGGGAGGAGATTCGGAGAAAGGACTAGACAAGACCACATCTCCACTCAGAACCCAGCACCTGGGTCCGGCCAAGGAGGGCTGAGTGGAGGGCATGGCCCTCTCAGATTGGAAACCCCTTTCTTGGGGGAAGTGGTCCAGCCAGGCCATCCTGCCCCTAAAGTCCTGCCTCTCCCCTCCCCCAGGAGGAGACAGTCAGTCCTGAGATAGTGTCAGGAAGGATGGATGGGGCGGGCTGATCCCAGCCTGGGAATTGGGAACCTAGGCTCACAGTGACATGTGTTCCTTAGCTCACATCCTAGGAGGTTTCTTTCTGTCGGCCAGACAGGCTCACCTGGCTTCCTCTCCACTGCTCACAAAACAGGACACAGCCCTGACCTCAAAGAGGCTGAGAGCAGATTCTGGAAACTTAGATAAAGAGGAAGGGCAGAGAGAAGAGGAGGGGAGGGAGAGAGGAGAGATGAAGGGGAGCAGGGGGAGAGGAGAGGGATAGAGAAGAGGAAGTGTTAGGATAGGAAGAAGAGACAGAGGAGGAGGGAGAGGAGGTGTGAGAAGAGAAGGGGGAGGAGGGAGAGGGGGAGGGGGAGGAGGGAGAGGAGGAGGGGGAAGAGGTGGAGGGGAAGAAGGAGAGAAGGAGGGGAGAGAGTAGGAAGAAGAAAAGAGAGACATAGAGAAAGGAGGAGGGGGAAGAGGAGAGGAAGCGATCAGCCTCTCTCCTTGCTGGCCAGCCTCACCCCTCCATCCCTGACACTCTGACTCTAGAGCAGTGGTTCTCAACCTTCTAAATGCTGCAACTCTTTAATACAGTTCTCATGTTGTGCCGACCCCCAACCATAAAGTATTTTCACCGCTACTTCATAACTGTAATTTTGCTAGTAATGTGAAAATCTGATATGCAGGCTATCTAATATGTGACCCCAAAGGGATCTTGACCTGAAGGTTAAGAACTACTGTTTAGACTCAGAACTGCACTCCAGAGCAGTTCTCTTCCTGGATTTGGGGCAAAGAGCTGGCAAGGAAGTGGGGAGACACAGTTTCAGACTGAATCCTAAACCCAGACCTGCAGGGTAAAGGGGCAGACCATTTCCCAACAGGACGGATACTCTTAGGAAAGTCTTAGGGCTTTGACGTTCCTTGGTGGTAGAGTATTATCAGTGGCGACTTCTTAGTAGGTGTTGAGGGGACCAAGAGGGCTTGTGGCTTTTTCTAGAAATCCCATTTTGATTTCTCTCTCCGCTCCCCTCTCCTTTCCTTCTCTCCTTTCCTCCTCCGTCTCCCAATTCCTCCATGGTTGTCTTTCTCTCTCGCATGTGTATAGCACTGGAGATAAAGTTTTGAATGACAGTGAGGATGGAGGCCCAGAGACTAACTCACCCAGTGTCCATTTGACAGGTAAAGCTGAGGCTCAGAGAAGGGAAGGAGCATTAAGAAAGTCACACAGCAGACCACAGTCCCTGGCATATCCAAAAGGGATCCTAGTCTGATACTGTCATCTGTGCTCCGAGGGGACGGTGGCAGCAGGTGACAGGCACATGTGGGAGTTGTGCATTATTCTCCTATTCAACAGGACATCAGGCATGTTACAGGAAGATCCAGAGCAGTCTCGTGCCTCATGCTGCCCTTGACTTAAGGCTCACAAAATGTCCTAAATGATCAGAGCTGTGAGCTAAGGTCTGCAGGCCAGGCTGGAGAGTCACCGATGGGTGTGTGTGTGTGGCATCAGGAGAGTCACCCAATGGGTGTGTGTGTGGCATCAGGACAGTCACCCAATGGGTGTGTGTGGACATCAGGAGAGTCACCGATGGGTGTGTGTGTGGCATCAGGAGTCACCCGATGGGTGTGTGGGGGCATCAGGAGTCACCCGATGGGTGTGTGTGTGTGTGGCATCAGGACAGTCACCCGATGGGTGTGTGTGTGTGTGGCATCAGGACAGTCACCCGATGGGTGTGTGTATGTGGGGCATCAGGAGTCACCCGATGGGTGTGTGGGGGCATCAGGAGTCACCCAATGGGTGTGTGTGGGGGGCATCAGGAGAGTCACCCGATGGGTGTGTGTGTGGGGGCATCAGGAGAGTCACCCAATGGGTGTGTGTGTGGCATCAGGACAGTCACCCAATGGGTGTGTGTGGACATCAGGAGAGTCACTGATGGGTGTGTGTGTGGCATCAGGAGTCACCCGATGGGTGTGTGGGGGCATCAGGAGTCACCCGATGGGTGTGTGTGTGTGTGGCATCAGGACAGTCACCCGATGGGTGTGTGTGTGTGGGGCATCAGGAGTCACCCGATGGGTGTGTGGGGGCATCAGGAGTCACCCAATGGGTGTGTGTGGGGGGCATCAGGAGAGTCACCCGATGGGTGTGTGGGGGGGCATCAGGAGAGTCACCCGATGGGTGTGTGGGGCATCAGGAAGCAAGGAGGGAAGTGTTGCCACCCACCCACCCTTCTACCCCTCCACTCATCTACTTGTTTCCTATCTTTCCACACATCCGTCCATCCTCCATTCCCCTATTGCCCATCCACTCCAACCCCTCCTCCATTCATCCGTCTACCGAAAATCCACATTCCTCATTCAGCTGTCTACCCATCCACTCAACCATTCTACAAGCCATGCATCCTCCATCCTCCTATTTACCCGTCAGCCATCCGATCGCCCACCCAGCTACTCACGCATCCATCTACACATCCAGGCATTCATCCAACCATCCCACCACCTGTAACCAACCATCCATGCATCCATCCATGCACTCTCCATGCATTTGCCCATTCATTCACTCACCCACCTCGCCCACTGACCTGAAGACTAGGATCTGTCCCTCTGGAATAATAAAGTCAAATAATCAAAACTAGTGGTTTATCCTCAAAACAGAAAAGGAATTATGTAAGTACTGGATATGTCTCATTTGGCTTCTCTAGAAAGTAGACGCTGAGATAATTTAGTTCTGGGAGGTTTATTTGGGAGCATTCTTGGGACTAACACATGGGGCACAAAGGATAGAATAAAGGAGTAGACAGGAGGAGGAGGAGGCTGTGGCAAGGTCTTCCTGGAGCAGACCCCACAGACAGGGTAAGTTGTCCATTCTTGTACCTGGTACAAATTTGGCATGTGTTCAGCATTTTTCAGCTTGTGAGGGTCAGGTGTCCCAACATGACTTCTGTGGATTCAGGGTCCTGTGATTCAGGGTCTGACAGTCCTGAGTGTAGGTCCCAATTAAGGATGGGTTGTGGAAAGGCCTGCTTCTAAAACTCCAGGGCCCTTGGGAGAATTCAGTTTCCTTCAGGCTACAGGACTGCGACTGTTGCTAGAAGTCACACTTGGTGTCCTGCCCGTGGGTGTCCTCAGCATGGTCATTAGCCTCATCAAAGCCAACAAGGCACCCCAGAGAAAGCTGGTGCCCCAGTCTTATAAGATCGGTTGCCAGAGTGATAGCGTCATTCTCTTCTGCATTATAAGTTTTAATGCATGCATGTGTGCACATATAGCACAAGCCAGAACTGACCTTGATTTTCATTCCTCAGGTACGGTCCACCTTGGTTTTTTGAGACAGGAACTCCTGCTAGACCAGAGCTTCAAACAGGCTCAGTAGGCCAACTGAGGGGCCCGGGGACCTGTGTGTCTTAGCCTCTCTGGAATCACAAGCATGTGTCACCATCCCTGGTTATTCTTTTCTTTTTTTTTAAACATGGCTCCTAGGGATCACATCAGGCACTTTTCCCAGCCTCTCTTGTGCATACTAGAAACTAGACACAGGTCCTACCTACATTCATGAGGAGGGGAGCCTACAAGGATGTGAGAATAATAGCAAAGGGATAATGAGTGGCCCCCTCAGGATCTATCAACCACCATCTTTGAGACTGGAATGGCTAATCTAAGCTGTTCCATGTTGGAGGCAGGACCAGAGTCATCTTTACACCTCCCCATAAAACTATCACTGGCTGTGAGCCACTGCAGGAAAAGACAGTGACCTTGGCAGAGGTGGCTTTCTGCTGATGAGGCCATCTCTGACAGCTTGACAGCTGAGGGCTGTGAGCTGACAATATTTTTAGTGGGGACTCATCTCTTCATTCTCTTTCCTAAAGGGGAAGTCCACAAGCAACTCGGGCACACTGCCATCACAGTGCTATGCAGCCAACATTAGACTCGACAGAAGCCATCCTTGTATGAGAAAGTGGAAAATGAAGACACATCCATGTCCACAAGAGTGAGTGATTCACTCACCTCCATGCCCAGATTCCAGCACCCAAATTCTGCGTCCATGTTCTCTGATTTCCTGGTGGGATTTAAACTCTTGATGCAGTGAAAAGGTGGCTTGATTTGTGATATACTGATTATAATATATCCAATTCATGGATAAACGGATGGCATCTCCCATCAGTGAATGAATAGATTCAATGCATGGATAAAGAGAAAGATGGCCGGGTGGGTGGATAGATAGATAGATAGATAGATAGATAGATAGATAGATAGATAGATAGATAGATAGATAGATAGATAGAAGGCTAGGTAGATGACTGGGTTAATGGGTGAGTGGAGTGGTAGGTAGATTGATGGCTAAGTGAGTGGACAGATGGTAGATAAATGAGATGTGGATGAGTAGGCGGATTCAACGCATGGATGGGTAGAAAAGTTCTTACCAGCAGACATATCACTCCACATGCTGCCATGACTTTACAAATTAAGATGGGTTTTACACATGGCATTTAGAAGCAAATAGTAGACTGTAGTCTCCTACCAGAGGTGAGGCCACACTGCATTGATGTCCATAGAACTCAGTAGCTTCAACCAAAGTCTTTCGGAGTAGACCAGCAGAGGTTGGGCAGGCCTGCCTGGCAGTTCCACACTGGGAATAGACCAACTCAAACTTCCTATGCAACAGCTACAGTCCCTGCAGTGAAAAGAAAGGTCACAGAAGGCCATGGGTGATCTGCAACCCCATGCAAGGATGAAGAATAAACTTTGGGGTCCAACTTTAAGAACTGGTTTGTTTCAGGGGTGGCATGCCACTGCGGGCTTACCGATGAATTCCAGATTTATTTCTGTCACCAAAGTGCCGGACAGATCCTGGGGATGGCCCACCTGAAATGACTCTATTCACAGTTGGGCTAAACCCAATCCTTTCATTACATGCCTCTGTGGGCGTTAGATTGTCCCTGGGAAGTATGTGCTCTGGAAGTCGGGGCATCAAATGTTGGCTGTGTTAATCAAGCCTTGGAGTAGGCTAGCCTGGCCATCTACTGTCCCAGAATCTGTTCAACCACATCGGGAGATTTTCTAAGTCTCTCTATGGTTTGCAAAAGCTTGGGGGAGGGGGTGTTGGGCTTGAACCAAGAGATTCAGAGAGAGAAGAGAGAGGATCTGGCTTTAAACTGCTCCCAGACAGCAGGCTCTTAGCGCCTAAGCCTCGAGGGGCGAGACACTCTCTTTGAGAGACATCGGAGCCAACACCTGGAAGGGATTGATTGCAAGACAGCCAATGCATCTGTGTGATTTATGAAGCAGAGTTATTGTGACCAAGGTGTGCGGGCTGTCAGGGAGGAGCGGGTGAGGCTAGGGACTTACTTGGGGTTCCACCCTGGAAGGAAGGGGAGAAACCCACAGAGGGGAGTGGGAGCTGAGTCCAAGGCTTGTGGGAGCTTGTTTCCAGGGACCCAGGAGCCCACGCCTCACATTCATCATGCAGATGAATGGTCTCTTGTGAGGTATCACATCTGTCAGGAAGCCTCTGAGTTTGCCTCAGTCCATCCCTCTGGCCTCAGCAAATGTCAATCCAGCTTCAGATCTGTGCCAAGGGCTTAATTCACACATGCATTGTTGAGAGATCAAGGCTTGGGCTTGGGGCTCTCTGCACTCTCCTTTCCAAGTGCCTTTTGTTTTGTTGCTTTTGTCTTTTTCAGACAAGGTCTCACTATGTAGCTCAGACTGGCCTTGAACCCAGGATACTCTCCTGCTTTAGTCTCCCAAGCTGTAGAATTATGGGCATGAGATCCCCTCCTCCTCCTCCTCCTCCTCCTCCTCCTCCTCCTCCTCCTCCTCCTCCTCCTCCTCCTCCTCCTCCTCCTCCTCCTCCTCCTCCTCCTCCTCCTCCTCCTCCTCCTCCTCCTCCTCCTCCTCCTCCTCCTCCTCTTCTTCTTCTTCTTCTTCTTCTTCTTCTTCTTCTTCTTCTTCTTCTTCTTCTTCTTCTTCTTCTTCTTCTTCTTCTTCTTCTTCTTCTTCTTCACACAGGGTTTCTGTGTGTAGGCTTGGCTGTCCTGAACCTTACTTTAGACCAGGGTGGCCTTGAACTCATGGAGTTCTGCCTGCCTCTGTTTCCTAAATGCTGGGATTATGAGTGTGTGCCACCACCACCCAGCTGAGCTCCACAATTCTTTTGTGGGAGCTTTGATGATCCTTGCAGTCCCTTGAGCATATTGGTAACTTCTGATGGATTTCTTTGTAACTCTGTCCTGTAGGTCCCATGTGGGAAACGGATCAGCTGAGTTTTCTGTCTCACCTTCACAACTGAGAGGCGTGGCACCATGGGGTTTTTAATCAGGTAAATGAAAATCAAGACTACATTAAGAGTGTTCCTCTTTGGAAAGCATGTAAGCACCAGAGGGGGTGATGAATCCAAGAAAATTGTCTTCCAGGCCCAGCAGGACTGACATACAAATGAATCCACTGAGACTGTGGCAAAACGCACAGGGCTGCACAGGTTCAAGCCAGAAGCTGCCTCAGCTCTGGGGCAGGGGGGCAAAGCGAACACAAGCCAACCAAGACCCTATCTGTAATTGATACCCATTAACAAGAGAAAAATTAGTTTTCCCTAATGGAGTCTCACTGGATGCACAAATCACACGTAAGGGCAGGCCCCATGTCCAGGAGTGGTTGGTCAATACAAAACAAACTCAGTGACATTTTTTGTAGGTGTTTGGCCTCATTTTGCGTTGTTTGGGCTTTTTTTTTTTTTTTGGTCTTGTTAGTCTTTGTATATTTTGGTCTTCTCTGTGTGTGTATTTTTATGTGTTTTGTTTCTTTCTTTAGAGAGAGAGGAAGACAGAGGGGAAAGGAGTTGGGTGGGTGGTGGGTGGGAAGGTGAGGAAGATCTGGGAGAAGCTGAGGGAAGGGAAAGGCATGATCCGAATATATTGTCTAATTTTTTTTTTTCAATGAAAGGAAAGGAAAAACTAAAGAATCTACTTCACCCCAGTGGAAATGGCTGACATCAAGAATGAGGGCAAGGAAGGCACAAGAGGAAGAAGAAGCCTTTTCTGTTGGCGAGGATGCAAATCAATCCAGTCACTGTGGAAATAACCATGAAAACCTCTAAAAGAAACAACCATGGGATCCAGCTGTCTGCCTCCAGAGTTTACACCCACAGGGGCCTCGACACTGCCCTTCCAGAGACACCTGCACATCCATGAAACATGTAACATGTAACACCGTCCACAATAGCTGAGACGCAGAACCAGCCCTGGTGCCCATCAGTAGGTGCATGGACAAAGAAAAGCCAGGACGGGTGCACAACAGAGTGTTATTCGGTCAAAAAGAACAACGCCATGCAGGTTGATGGGGAGGGAGGGAACTGCAGATCATGTTAAATGAAATGAGCAAGGTTCAGAAGGACAAATGTTGTATGTTTTCACTCAGGAGCAGAATCCAGATGAAAAAGAAGACGAGAGAGTAGAAGGGGAAACTTTGGGGAGAGGAATCCTAGTGGAAGGGGAAGGAGGGGACAAGAGAGGATCGTGGAGAATAATATGCTAACACAGAAAAAGATCAAGGGTCTTTGAACCCAAGAGATAGAGTCCTGTCCTGGCTGTACAGCCTTAAGCAAGTCACTTAACCTCTCTGAGTCTCTTACTCATCCATGACGTAAATCACAGCTCTGTGTTTAGATCATAACAGATACAATGATAAGACAATGGTACTTGCCTCAAGGGGCAATGCATCTCATGAACTCAATACAGGAGACGTAATTAAGAAGAGAAATCTACCCATCCCAAGCTATTGCCTCTACTGACTGCATACTCATGGATCATGGGTATTTCTGGTAAAGAGAGAAGTTCTATAATCTACTAGTTTTTAAAAAGCCATTATGTGTGTACATGCACATGCGTGTGCATTATGCATGAACTCACACATGTGTGGTGGCCAGAGGAGGACATTGGGTGTCCTCTATCCATCTCTTCCTTATTCCCTTAAGACAGGGTCTCTCACTGAGCCTGGAGCTTGCCAGCATGCCCCAACTTCATTGTGGACACTGCCCTCTAGTTCGCAGAATGCATAGCACCTCCTGTGTGGCCAATGAGGAAATCCTATCCCCTCTGCCACAGTAATTGGTGATGTCAAACCTGCCCAGTGAAATGCAACATGGGATTTGTTGGTGCTGCTGGGAAAGAAAGCCCTGACTGTGTGTGGACCTTGCTCTGAGTGGATGGCCTGTGTCCTTGAAAAGGGCTTACAAAGAAGACCCTTGGAGTTCCTTCTACAAAGAGAAGCGCAAAAGACGATAGGGCTGCTGTTAACTCAAAGCAGCCCTTCTACCTGTGTGTGTGATGTGTGCTTGCGTGTGTGGGAACACATGGGGGCCCGAAGGGCCCATCAGGATGACTTTCCTCAACCTCCTTCCACCTCTCTCTCCCTCTCTCCCTCTCTCTCTCTCCCTCCCTCCCTCCCTCCCTCCCTCCCTCCCTCTCTCTCTCTCTCTCTCTCTCTCTCTCTCTCTCTCTCTCTCTCTCTCTCTCTCTCTCTCTGTTTTGAAACAGGGGCTCACTATGTGGCCATGGCTAGCCCAGATCTCACTATGTAGACCAGGCTAGCCTGGAACTCACACACACCCACTTGCTTCCACCCCCTGGGTTCTGGGATTAAAGCCGAGAGCCACCAAGTCCCATTCCACCTCACTTTAACCTGAAACCAGCCTTTCAGGCTAGTGTGACTGCCCCCCCCCAAACCCCAGGGTTCCTCCTGACTCCACACCCAGTTCTGGGTTATAGGTGTGCATCACCACACCCAGCTTTGAGAGGGGTGTTAAGGACGAGAGCTCGGGTACCGAGAGTCTTGGTGTGGTTTGGATTTGCATTTCCCCGATGGACATTATTCATTTGAAAATTGTATTTATTCAGAAAACATTAAAGAAAGACACTTAAAGCCTGAAGCCATTTCCTTCTAAGATTTTGGAATATCTTTAAGACATGGAAAATTTAATAAAAATGGGTAATAACAACGACGCAGTTAAACTCTGAGCCACCTGGCAACACATTTAAACCATGAACACCACGTGACTCCACATTAAACTACTCAGTAATCATGCATTTAAGGCATTAAAATATCTAATGGAAGCTTTTCACTTGATTTCTTTTCCAAGGCAGGGTCTCACTATGTAGCCCTTACTGTCCTGCAACTCATGTAGACCAGGCTGGCCTTGATCCCACAGTGGTCCTCCTGCCTCTGCCTCCTGAGTGCTGGGATGAAAGGCGTGTGCCAATATGCCTGGCTTCTACCCATGACTGTAATGACACATGTGGATCTAGACGGTACATGGCTGTCACGTTTAGTCTACACTTGACTCTAGCAGGGAGGGTCTGACGTGGCCTCTACTCATTGACGAAGAAGCTGGGTTGTAGAAAGTGAAGTCACATGAGTGGATCTTAGACGCAGAGTCTCATGCCCCCAGCCTGCCTGTGCTTGACTTAGGGATTTACAAAGAGCACACGGGGCTGAGGGTGTGGCTCAGGAAAAGGCGCTTGCCGCACAAGCATGAGGGCCTGAGTTCAGATCCCTAGGGCACCTGTGATGACTGTGCTGGGGAGGCAGAGTCAAAAGATCCCTGGGGCTCACTGACCAGCTCTCCACTCGGTGAGCTCTGCTGACCCATCCATTGCTCTGCTCTCATCCTCTTGCCCTGACAGAAGCAGGTCTCCTCATCGACCTTTCACCTCCTCAGTTATTCATTTGTTGAATCGGTTCATTCAACAGTTCTAGTCAGCAAGTGGAGCTTGGTTCTGGATTCTGGAAACACAGGATTCTGGAGACAAGGACTCTCCTCTTTTTGTGAATTATGTCAAGTGAGCCATCAAACATCCAAACGAATGGTGCAAAGAAAATAAAGAGGGAGAAGTAATGAAGTATCTAATCCCCAGGGTGGGTGCTGGTTGGGTTCCTGGGTCAGGTGACTCCAAGGAAGCTTGGAGGAGAAGGTAACTGAGTTGAGGTTGGTGATTTTGAAGCAGGCATCCGTGGGAGCCTTCTGGCCGGGCCTGCTCACTTGCCATGTCTTCCTTGTAGAGGGGGGAGGAGAAGGAGCCAGGCCCATGAAGGCTGGAGAACAAAGGCAAAAAAAAAAAATGTGCCCAGCTAGTTTTATGTCAACTTGACACAAGCAAGAGTTATCTCAAAGGCGGGGACCTCAATTGAGGACATACCTGGATAAGGTCCTTAATGATTGACGGGGGAGGGCCCAGCCCATGGTGAGTGGTGTCATCCCTGGGCTGCTGGTCCTGGGTTCTATAAGAAAGCAGACTGATCGAGCCATGGAGAGCAAGCCAGTAACAGCACCCTCCATGGCCGCTGCACCAGCTCCTGCCTCCAGGATCCTGCCCTGACCTCCTTTCATGATGAACTGTTTCATGGAACTGTGGGTGAAGAAACCCTTTCCTTGGGCATGGTGTTTCACCACAGCCATAGTAACTGTAAGGCAGGAGTCATCTTCGTAAGTCAGTTGCTGTGGATGGGTAGGAGCCTGTTGTTGGTTGGAAAGGTCACGGACCTCCCAGCTAGGTGCTTGAGCCTTCCCATATCTCTTCCTGTGGTCTGCTTATAGCTTTCCAGGAGACAGAGGGGACAGATCCCCTCCGGAACAAACTTCAGGAGGCAGCCATACCCTTACTCCTTGGAATTAGAGGGTTAAGCCCTCTGTTACCAAGTCAGGCTGGGCATCCTGGCAAGTCATCGCTGCTGTCCCCTTGTCAACACCACAAAGGCAGTGGTTTCCTCCCAGTTTGACTCCCTCCCTCCCTCCCTCCCTCCCTCCCTCCCTCCCTCCCTCCCTCCCTCCCTCCCTCCCTCCCTCCCTCCCTCCCTCCCTCCCTCCCTCCCTCCCTCCCTCCCTCCCTCCCTCCCTCCCTCCCTCCCTCCCTCCAAGGGAAGGAGCCCAGGCCTCTCCTAGCCTGCATCCCAGCCTGCATGCAGGCTTGAGGTGTGACAGACTCTTTTATTTTCTTTACATCTAACCACCCACCCAGACTGGATTTTTTTTTTCTTCCATTCACCTCCCAGGGTTCTGGTTCCATAGATTGAAACACTGTTGCCAAGTGGTTTTGCGTTCAGAATAGGGAACCGGTTCCACCAGCTTCCCTCACAGCCCTAAGGAGGTCTGAGCATGCAGTGGACCAGGCTGAGGCACTTTGCTTTGGTACCTAACCTCTGAGGTGGGATTCATGCAATCCAGAGCGGGGGATGATTTGGGGGAGCCAAGGTGTGTCCTGATTTCACATCCCCCTTGCCCATCAAAGCGTTGGCTCCCTGTGGGTTAGAAGCACCTTGGGCATGGGGGTGCAAGACTGAAATGAGGGTTCTCATTATGACTTTGAGGACAGCCTGGGTAACTTAGTGAGACTTTGTTCCAGAATAAAAAGTTAAAAGGGCGGGGGGGGGGGAAGGGGAGGAAGAGGAAGAAGATGACAATGGGGAGAAGAAAGGTAATGATGAGGAAGATGGGTGTCTGGCTTTATGTGGATTCTGGTGATTTCAGCTCAAGGTTCTCTTCCTTGCTCATCAAGTTCCTTACCCATGGAGCCATCTCCCCAGCTGGACCCGGGACGATAGGTCTCTTTGCCCATCCTCTGACTCCTCTCTGCTCACATGAGGGTGCTGCTTTTTTTTTTTTTTTTTTTTTTTCCCTGTCTCTGTGTTAAATGCATCTAGCACACTTGGGAACTGGCTGGCTCTATCTGGATTCTGCAAAGCCTGTCCTGGCATGGCCCACCCCATGCAAGACTCAATGAATATTTCCATTCAGCCTTCCCACAACAGTGCCATCCAGGCTGTAGATGCTGTCATTGAAAGGGTTCCTCCCAGTCCCTGTGATTAGAAACACAACTGCCCAGCAATTCCATCAAACGGTTTCAGAACAACTCATCCATTTCTTTCTTATTTTTTTTTAACTTAAAAAAAAAAAAAAAGCTAACAAAACCAATCCATAGCTGTTTTTGAAGTGGATTCATTTGGAAATAAAAATCTTTCCACAAAGTGAGTTTTGGCCACACTTCTTCATTTTGGGTCCAAAATGACTTTCTGAGAGCATGTTAGCAAAACTCTGGCAGCCCTGAAGCTGGGGGCGGAGGTGGCTCCATCGCCAGGGAGGTGTGCTCACAGCCGGGCCCACAAACACTTGCTTTTAATTCCAAGAGTCCAGGCATCTCATTAGACAATTCATCAAACTCCACACAGAAAAAGGGCTTGGTTTTAGCTGCCCTGGCATTGCCTTAAGGTCAGCCCTAGTTTGTAGATTCCGGTGATTTGGGTCAGAGCCAAACCAGGCCTTCCAGCAAGCAACAGGCCTAGAGGACATAGGGATCGGGGTAGGAGGCTGGGTGGGGGGTCTGTTGGCCTGGCCACTGGCCAAGGCTGACTACTGTAAATGGGTGATGTGGGGGTTCATGTGGCTATGCAAGTAAGAAGACCTGAGTTTGATTTCCCAGCACTCATGTAAAGTGCCAGACACAGTGGGGGTATGCTTGCAATTCCATTGCTGGGTGATCCCTGGTGATTCCTGGCTAATCAGTCTAGGCAATCACCAAGCCCCGTGTCCTAACAAGTAAGCAGCAACTCTATATCAACAAACAAAACCAAAACCAAAGAAACTGAGTAAGATGGCCCACACCTGAACAACCACATCTAGTATTAACCTCTGACCTCCACAGACATGTACAGACATGCACACACGAAGATGTGACATGGATTTCCAGCCCAGTTTGGATGGGGGCATCCCCTGGGTTCTATAAGAAAGCAGGCTGAGCAAGTCATGGGTAGCAAACCTGTAAGCAGCCCCCTCCATGGCCTCTGCATCAGCTCCTGCCTCCAGGTTCCTGCCCTGTGTGAGTTCCTGTCCTGACTTCCTTCAACGATGTGGAAGTGTGAGCCAAATAAATCCTTTCTTCCCCAACCCTCATTGGTCATGGCATTTCACCACAGCAGTAGCGACCCTAACTAGCACAGAGGGTAACAAGGACACTGAAGTCCAAGGACAGCCTCTCTAAGATGGCATTGGAGCTAAGACTCAATGGCATGAATGGCATGAATGAGCCATGCAGATGAACAGCAAATGCAAACTCCTGCTTAGGAAGAGGACTGACTTGCATGCGGGAGGAAGCCTGGAGGCTGGCATCGCTGGAGGGAGGGAAGGCAGGTGAGGGAGGTGGGGGCTGGACCAAGGAGGAGCCAGAGAAGGACTCTGGGCTTGAGTGAATTGCAAGTCAAATGCTGATCCCTGGCTGCGGTGCCCTGTGGAGAGGGAGGCGAGCATGGGCTGTTCTTGCTTCTTACCCTCCACACAGCAGCCAGACAATGAGAAGTCATGGAAAGGCAAGGCGGGAATGGCTATTGGAAGCTAGACAAAAAAGGGATTTAAGTTAGGGTGCAAGCCAACGCTGGAAGGTTCAGTCCAGGCCTGTGCTACCAACCAGCCAGGATCATCAGTCACCCAGCTGTCATGCGAGATGATCCATGGCTCTTGACTCGATTAGTACTGGCTGTCTCTCTGAGTCTGAGTTCTAAGCTCTGCCTGGCACAGGGTCTCCAGAGATGAGGGAAAATGAGAGTCCCTCCCAGAGAGAGACCGAAGTGCCACTGAGGTCCAATCAAACAAGCTGGACCCGGGGGGGGGGGGGGAGAGCAGGGGAGGGCAGGGGAGGGCAGGGAGAGGGCAGGGAGAGGGCAGGGAGAGGGCAGGGGAGGGCAGGGGGAGGACAGGGGAAGGGTAGAGGGGAGGGCAGGGGAGAGCAGGGGGAGGGCTGGGGGAGGGTAGAGGGGAGGGCTGGGGGAGGGTGAGTGAGTCAAGGCCAACCCCTCAAGAGAAGAAAACGAAAGCGAAGGAAGGGAAGGAAGTAGGGAGAAGAAGCAGGAAGGAGGGAGAAAGGAAGGAAGAACCCAGTTTGCCTCAGAGACAGGCAGATCTACTTTGGCCAAGTCTCCTGTACCTGAAGGATCCTTCTTCCTCATCCCAGACTCCAGACGCTGTTATTGGAGTCATCGGCTCATTTCACCCAGCTCATCCAATTGGATCTGCTTGGTTTCAAAATCCACATGGTGTCAGCTGATACCAAAGAAACCACACGACCCCCCCCCCCAATCACCCCTGCCCGGGCTGGTGGTGTTCAGCCTGTTCTAAACAGACTCTAGGGGGACTTGGAGCCCAGCACAGAGCCTCCCTCACTCATCACAGGTGGCAGCATTTTGTATTTTTTTTTTTTTTTTATTTCATTTCCAGTCTCAGCTCTTTCAATTTCAGTGACAGAGGTGATCACTCATTCATCAACAGGCACATCAAGTTCTTAGCATGTCAAGTATTTACTGTGTTCTGAGTGCTGCGCTAGGTACTATAGGGCTGTGAGTCATGGTTCTGACCTTGGTGAAATTCAGTGGATATGCAGCCTATCCAGGGAGAGAGACCATCAACTGTAACCCAAAGACGTATAATCATCCATGGGATGCTGTAAACAACTGTTTATTGAGCAGCTATTTGATGCCATCCTGGACACAGGACTTGCTCCAGCAAAAGCGATATGCCCAAACTGGATATTGGTATTTCTTTACAAAATTGCGTGAGTGAGTGGCAGGCGTTACAAAGGATGCAGTTGCTAGGTGGACCAGGTTGCTCTGCTTGCCGATAAGTGTGTCCCCTGAGCCACATGATGTTCCTGCCTGGTCCTTGTGTCCCCTGAGTATTCAGAATATAACAACACCACCTTTCCAGGGCAGCATCCTGGAGGTGCTGTGGGGACTATAAGGGTTAAGCAGCCTCTGGGTTACAGGGAGACCCAGGGGAGGTGGTCCTATTTCTGATCAGATGGGCAGGGAGGAGCCACAGATGCATCCATGGAGGGCTGATGAATGATGGGCCAGGGTGGGTAGGGCAGGGCCTCCACTTGAAGGGACAGGGAGATGGATATGAGCCTTGCAGGAAGCCATCCTATCTCTCATGCGGTGGCATAGATACCTCACACTTCCATCCAGGCTGTGCCTTCCGCTTAGGGCATGGTTTTCCCCTGGCTTCTGGTTTTTGCTATTTTTGGAGAAAGGGTCTCATGTAGCCCAGGCTGGCTTGGAGCTGACTATGTAGTTGAGGATGACCTTGAACTTTGGACCCTCCAGCCTCCAGAGTACAGGGACCACAGGTATGTACCGGCACACCTAGGGGAAGGCTCTATTAACTGAGACATCCTTGAATCCCATATGTTAGTTTGTTTAATGGAGGAACGGCCACATACTTCAGGAAGCCTGTCTCCTAGCTAGGACATTCTAGAACATTATCCTTCATACTCCTCCCAGTAAGAGTATGTGCTATTTTTATTTTCAGTTGGTTGAACCAATGGGAGCTCAAGTCTGACAGGTGAAGTGGCCTCAGGTGGGGAGGGCTGGGCAGAAGCTTCCGTCTAGTGGCTCATTTCTAGCCAGGCAAGTTCAAAGCAAGGTGAGGCTGTCCAAGCTGTTCTCCAGCAGAGCTTGGGACCACAGTGGCAGTTCTTCCTGGTGGCATCTGCCTAGGACTTGCCTGGCTCTTGGCATGATCGTCCTTCCCAGCCCCCTCCCCCACCTCCCACCATCCCAGGACTCTTGTGAGTCAGGTGATAGACTGAGCTCTGGAGGGTGGGATTGGCCCGCTGTGTGGGGCAGCGAAGGTCAAGCTCAAGTTCACCACACTGAGGCTGGAAAGAGAGTCCACAGTCCCCACGCTCTGACTCTCCTCTGGAGCTGGCACAAATGTTCCTCTTCCCAGAAGCCTGCAGTGATTCTCCCAGACAGCCACCAGTGTCCCTCGCATGAGAGAGACATCAGCAGCAGTGATTTGCCGTGTCTGCATGCCTAGCCCTCTCTCTCGGGCCCAGCAAGTGACTCTGGGGTCTGCCTCACAACTCTGGGGCCCTTGTCTAGCCCAGGCTAGCCTTGCCTCCTCTCGTCTCGACAATGAAGTCCCCATGGCTCTGGTTGTCCCTGTAGGCTCTGCCTGGTTGTCCCCAGGTCAGCTCAGTGGGGACAGGGAAGAGACCACCCGAGCCACAGCGATGAACTCCAGAGCAGGGGCTGGTTCAGGTGACGGTAAGCCACGAAGACCCCCAGCCTGCTGTCTCCTGGTTCTCTCCACCGTGCGTGGCCCTCAGCCAATTTGGAAAGTCCACCTGACTTGTATTTCACTACGATGAGATTCCTGCTCACTTAACTGGCTTTGGAGTCTTGTAAAAAGCCTCTCTGTCGGAGTCACAAATCCTTCACAGGCCGTCCCGGTGCAGAGAGCATCATGGCTTGCTTTCAGCATGGGCCCTGGAAGGGCAGTAAATCAGGTTCTCCCCATTCCCGCCACCAAAAGGCAGAGATGATTGCCAGGCGCCAGGCTCTTTGGAGATGAAGACTCACCCCACAGAAATGTGCGGGGACATCCTGGGAAGCCCTTGAGACTACTTGATGCAAATGCAGGGCGATTCTAGCCCCTAACAAGTTCAAGGGTGAGGAGGAAATAAAGCAGACTCTGGAGCCCCCATCCTGGCAGCATTGGTGGGGGCAATGCCCAGGCTCAGAGCAGTGCAGATGAGGCTAGCTAAGGAGCCATTGGTGGGGAGGGGCTTCTCCAAAACAGATGCCATAGTTACAGATTTCAAGAGTAACCAATGTTTTTCAAACCAAATATTCATATATATATATATTTATATACACACACCCACACTCACCCACCCACCCATTTATCCCCACACACAGAGAGGATGGTGGAGAGAAGGAGAATAATTAAAAGAAATTAAAAGTGTCTATATATTGTATATCCCTCTTCCTAGCTGTAGCAGTTACGGGTATGGTATGTGCCACCATGCCCAGCTCTGTGCTTCTTTTTACATAATAAAGTGGAATGTCTAAGCCAAAGATCATGTACTTCTGAGATTATGAATACATGTTGTCCAAATGCTTTTCTGAAAATTTGCATCAAGTAAATTCTCTGGTGGTGGGGGGGGATGTCTTAAAAATCGTTTTAGAGCTGGAGTGCAGTTCAGGGGGTAGAGTGCTTGCCTAGGAGGATCAGGAGTTCAAGGTCACTTTTAGCTTCATAGAAACTTTGAGGCTGGCCTGAATTATTGTTGAAAAAGAAAATCAGACAACACAGAAATGCAAAGTTCTTTCAACCTGATGGTTGAGCGCATGGCCCTGGTTAAACTAAATGGGTCATGAGGCAAAACCCGAAATTATGAAGCTGAGAGAGGGAGTGAAGCATTGATGGGAATGGGAGAGAAATAAGAGAGAGAATGCTCCGGGAGATTAACCAGAATGTGTGCATACATGCTGGTAAACAACAGAATTCCTGAGTAAAAGTATCTTAGAAGTATTTGTTTTCACGCTCCCGAGACCAGGCCACTTCCACTCATGTCATGGTCCGGTTTCACTGCCACACTGTGGTACCTGAGGCTAGAGGTGAGGCTTGCTTTGCACAGAGGTCTAGAGGGTTGAGGCTGATAGGCCACATCTGGTGATCAGCCTTGGGCATTAGAGAGCGCCTGAGATCAGAGGAAGGGAACGATTCTCTCTCTCTCTCTCTCTCTCTCTCTCTCTCTCTCTCTCTCTCTCTCTCTCTCTGTGTGTGTGTGTGTGTGTGTGTGTGTGTGTGTGTGTCTGTCTCTCTCTGTCTCTCTCTGTCTCTGTCTCTGTCTCTCTCTTTCTCTCTCTCCATCTGTCTCTGTGTATCTCTCTGTCTCTCTGTCTCTCTCTCTCTGTGTCTGTCTCTCTCTGTGTCTCTCTTTCTCTCTCTCCTTCTCTCTGTCTCTGTGTGTCTCTGTCTCTGTCTGTCTGTCTGTCTCTCTCTCTTAATCTCTCTGTCTCTGTCTGTCTCTCTGTCTCTCTCTGTGTCTCTCTCTTTCTCTCTCTCTCCATCTCTCTGTCTCTGTGTGTCTCTCTCTGTCTCTGTGTGTCTGTCTCTCTGTCTCTCTGTCTGTCCATCTGTCTGTCTGTCTCTCTCTCTCTCTGTGCATGTGCTCTTCTCCCTCTTGTGACATATCCAGTATTATCTTCAGGGCTCCGCCCTAATGACCTCATCCAGTCCTAATCAGTTTTCGACCTTCCCCACAACACCACCTGAGGATGGGGAGACTAGGGTGAGTTGTGGGGCTTCCACCACCGATGGTCTATGCCAATTTGCACCGGGTCTTGACCCTACAGAGTCACTCTATCCTGCCACCAGATTTGCCCCTGGACCCTAAGCTCTGGAAGACAGCATCCTGTAGTATTGATGTTTGTCCAGTTTCACGTGCTGGTGCCTACTTCAGGACCTGGTACACATGAGTGTTCACAGTATCAGTTAGCAGTGGCTGCATAACAAATGAGCCCCACATTTGGCAGCCCAAGCAGTGAGCATTGATGGCTTTGATCTCTATGGGAAAAATCTGGGACTGGTTTGGCTGGGCAGCTCTGGCTTAGGGTCTCTTAAGAGGTCACTCTCAGGAACACTGGGGCTTTGGTCTCATGAGAACACTTGCCTTGCAGGGGGGGGCCCTTATCCATGACCAGACACCCTGATCCGTAGGAGTGCTTAAGTGTTGCCATAGCATGGTAGGTGGTGTTCCTGAGAGAAGTGACTGACCCAAAGGTGAGCAGAGAATGGTGGCTGTAGTCTCATTTGTGGCCTGGGACCAGAAGCCACATTTTGTCATTTCTTTGGTATCTTATTTTTTGCATAAGTCAGAAGCAGGGAAGGGTCCTGTGTAGAGGATGAGCTTGGTAGCACTCACCTGTAATCATACTATTGAGGAGGCTGAAGTGGGTAGGTGGGGGGGGGGAGATCACAAGTTCAAGGCTAGCTTGGGCTGTGTAGGAAGACTCTGCTTCAACCAAAACAGAGCAAAGCAAAGGTTCTAATTCTATGAAGTGGGTCCAACAAGGGCCACCTGTAAGGCTGGCCACTCCATTTACATGAGTGAGCTTAACTAACAAGGAAGTAAAAAGTTACAGAGTAGGTGTAAAAGTGCCTTTCTGAGCTGTTTCATGTAGAGAAGGAGTCATCGTCTGTGGCTTGAGTTTGGACTAAGTTGTGTGTTCGCTGGAGATTTTACCAGTCTGAGGTACTTTTGCCTTGAGTCAGGATGGGCGAGCGGTGCCTGACGGCTCCCACACACATCTGGGAAGCTCCCAGGGAAGGTGGGGGTCTCATGGCTCAGATCATACACCCAGAGCAAAGCTGTTTCCTCAGGAATGCTGAGGCTGATGTGTCAATCAAGCCACCAAAGGTCACTGGGCCAAGGGAGGCCATTCTCATTATTGAAATAGCAGTAGTTTACGACCTCCATAAAGCCATTACATTAGCCCAGGCAGAGGAGGGGAAAGCAGCCTGTACCCTGTGCCTCCCTCCCTCCCAGGCTGAGGGTAACCAGCTTTATTATCAATCAATTAGCCATGCTTGTCAGTAAGTCCCATCCCACAGGCACAGAACCTGCCAGATAAACAAGAAGGAGCCACAGCAGGTGACTCAGCACTCCATTCCAGCCTCAGTTTCTCCAGCTGTAAGGTATGGTTGGAAAAGTTGGGGTTCTCAACATCTCTCATCAAAGCCAAGTTCTGTGAACTTTGAACACCTCCCTCCTGTCACCTGCGTGTCTGGTTTTGAAGTGAAATTTGAGGGTGACATCTACAAGGCATGTATTCAATTACTCCTGCTTGCATCAGACATTCCTATCCTTAACCCCCTGCAGAAATGGCAGCTAAATATGCTGATAACGGACAGGGACCCAACACTCCAAGGGATACTGTTTGTATTCACACCTCACTTCATATCCCCACGACTCCTCCTTAAGGCAGCCGCCAGGATCATGCCCAAGACACAGATGGGGAAATTGAATCCCCAAGAAATAATCACACCAGCCAAGTTCACAAAAGCCATAAGCAGCAAGCCACAGGCTTAGCATGACCTTGCTTGTAAGAGGTCACACTTTGGAGCCAAGTTCACCAGCTGTGTGACCACAGCAAAGTCATTGAACCTCTCTGTTTGCTCTCTCTGAAAAATGGGATTGGTAGTAAGTGTGTACCACACAAAGGCAGACTCATATGTATGATATTTCCTCACCTCTTTGAGACAGGGTAATGTAACGAAGCTCAAGTTGACCTAGCACAGTATTTGATTTAGTGTGTCCCTGAGAGGAAAGATCAACAAGGAGGATTAGAAACCGGGTTGCAATCGTGGAGTCCAGTGTCTAAGCGTGTCTCACACCACCCTCCTACCCCCTTTCTTTGGTCTCTCTTGAGTGGGTTTTGACAGCCAAAGACCAGAGCAGATAATTGGAGAGTACCAGAGCCATATGGTAAGGCATGCCTCAGACAATGAGAGGATGATCAGAACAGCCTGGAGGTGTTCCAGCCCAGTGCCATAGGACTGTGGAACCCAGAGGTGATTCTGATGGATGCAGTGTTCCAGCCTAGCTCCATAGGACTGTGGTACCCAGAGGTGATTCTGATGGATGCAATGTTCCAGCCTAGCTCCATAGGACTATGGTACCCAGAGGTGATTCTGATGGATGCAATGTTCCAGCTCAGCTCCAAAGGATTGTGGAACCCAGAGGTGATTCTGATGGATGCAATGCTCCAGCCTACCTCCATAGACTGTGGTACCCAGAGGTGATTCTGATGGATGCAGCACTCTAGCCCAGCTCCAAAGGATTGTGGAACCCAGAGGTGATTCTGATGGATGCAATGTTCCAGCCTACCTCCATAAGACTATGGTACCCAGAGGTGATTCTGATGGATGCAGCACTCTAGCTCAGCTCCTTAGGACTGTGGTACCCAGAGGTGATTCTGATGGATGCAGCACTCTAGCCCAGCTCCTTAGGACTGTGGAACCCAGAGGTGATTCTGATGGATGCAATGTTCCAGCTCAGCGCCATAAGACTGTGGTACCCAGAGGTGATTCTGATGGATGCAATGTTCCAGCCCAGCGTCATAGGACTGTGGAACCCAGAGGTGATTCTGATGGATGCAATGTTCCAGCCTAGCTCCATAGGACTGTGGTACCCAGAGGTGATTCTGATGGATGCAACACTCTAGCTCAGCTCCTTAAGACTGTGGTACCCAGAGGTGATTCTGATGGATGCAGCACTTTAGCCCAGCTCCATAGGACTGTGGAACCCAGAGGTGATTCTGATGGATGCAATGTTCCAGCCTACCTCCATAGACTGTGGTACCCAGAGGTGATTCTGATGGATGCAATGTTCCAGCCTACCTCCATAGACTGTGGTACCCAGAGGTGATTCTGATGGATGCAGCACTCTAGCCCAGCTCCTTAGGACTGTGGTACCTAGAGGTGATTCTGATGGATGTAATGCTCCAGCCCAGCTCCTTAGGACTGTGGTACCCAGAGGTGATTCTGATGGATGCAGCACTCTAGCCCAGCTCCAAAGGATTGTGGAACCCAGAGGTGATTCTGATGGATGCACTGCTCCAGCCTAGCTCCATCAGACTATGGTACTCAAAGGTGATTCTGATGGATGCAATGCTCTAGCCCAACTCTGGATCTGAGCTAGGTCCTTATGGGAGCTTGAAGCAGAAAGATGCAGCCGGAGACTTCCTTCTATCCTGTTCCTTTGGGTCAACCCAGACGATGCCACATGAAATTCTAGACTCACCTCAGTTTGGCCATCACTATATTAAGCTTGGGCTTGATGCAAATCTCTCCCCTTGGACAAGTACTGTCTTTAGGGACAGGAGACGATGTGAAGGGTCAAAGGGCCAGAGGCTCGGTGTTGGAAGCCATGGCTTTTCAGCTGGCTGTACTCTCCCTGAATCCTTGTCTTCTGGCAGGTGGGGGGGGGCAGACATCAGTCCTTTCCACTAGATGGAAAACCAAGATGACAAAGGGAAAGTCACAGATGGTTATGAGTGCCTGCCATGGCCCAGTGCACTGCAGTTCTGTCTCCACTTCACTAATGAGTTCACTGAAGCCCAGAGAGGTGAAGACACGTGCTGGAGGCCACACAGCTGTGTACAGCAGAGAGAATGTGTGAGGTGATTACTCACGGTTGTAAGCGCTTGTCCTTCATCCAATGCAATGACGGTTCTAATTAGCACATGAGGTTCTATCCCCCTGTCTGATGACATAGCCATGTGGTTTAGACTAGCGTGGCCTCCAGATTTTTCCACAAAAGTTTCCAGTTATCCATGGCAGCCTGGAGAACACCCTCCCGTGTTTAGTCAGGCTAAAAAAAAATCATTTCTTACAGTTATGAGTTATGGGTCTGGTTTGGGGTGCAGGAGGGTTTGCCAATTATTGGCAAAGCAACTTAAGGAAGGAAGTTATTTGGGTTCATTGTTCAAGGGTATGGGGTAGAGTGTGTATCCAACAAAACTAAAGATGCGTGAAAAAGCCTTGTGAAAACCTGCCAGTTAGTAAGCTAATTTCAAAATACAAAAACAAAAACAAAGTTCACAAGAATTATTGTGCATGGGTGAACAATGTCCCTGCCAGTAGGGATGAGTTACTAAATGAAAATCACAGTGCAAGGCATGCACACGACACCTCCCTATGAGTTATTAGTCAGGGAGGCCCCAGGAGTCTTCAAAAACAACACAGGCTGTTGTCATGGCCATCGGTTGCTCTCCATAACTACATGGTAAGGCCCTGTCTGCTGAAGATGCTATACGCTTTGGTAGAAGGACACAGAGAAGTTTCAAACGAACTGAGAAACTTCTTCCCTGCTAGCTAGCTTTCACAGTGCCAGAAGGCGCTACGCAGGCTGATGGGGGACAAAGGCCATCAATGGCCTTATGGTCAGCACTGGACCTTGCATGCTGCAACATGGACCCACCAGGCAAACTGTATCCGTTTGTTGTAACAGTGACATGAATGCTATGATATCACTAACTGATTTCTGATTGGATTTGAAGACCACAGGAGGAAATTCATGTTTGGTACTGTAATCCAGGCCAAAATCCCATGCCTGGGGTTGCAGGTGGGTTACCGACACCTCTGTTGTTATTTTTGCTAAATGACCACACTGAGTACTTAGCCACAGACCTAGGCTGCTCTCGGCCTTGGTCAGAGAAACTTCTTCTTGCAGTGGGCAGCAGTCAGTGAGAGATGGAGAACCAGACACAATAGCAAGAGTGAGATTTGAGCACTCAGTCAAAAGTGGGACATTCACATTAATGGGACACTCACATTAGCCCACCTGACCCAGGGGCAGGGAGCACCGTGGAAGAGAGGGGGGGGTGGGAGGAGGGGGGGAACAAGTCAGCAAGAGGAAGAGAGAAAAGGGAAACACATGGGAGGGAGTGGGGAGGGAGGGAGGGAGAGAGGTAAAGAGGGAGGGAGGGAGAGGGGGGGAGGGAGGGAGGAATAGATAGATGGATGGAGGGAGGGAGGGAGGGAGGGAGGGAGAGAGGGAGGGAGGGACAGAGGGAGGAAGGGAGGGACGGAGGGACGGAGGGAGGGAGGGAGAGAATTCATGTGGATCATGCAGATGACCCCCATCCTAGTCAGCATTAACTGCCAACTTGACACAGACTAGAATCACCTGGAAGGGAATTGACCTGATCAGACTGACCTGAGAGCATGGCTGTGGGGCTGTTTTGTTTGTTTGTTGATGTAGAAGGGCTCAGCCCACTGTGGGTGGCACCATTCCCTGGGCAGGTGGTCTCCATGGCTTCTGCTTCCCTGGGCAGGTGGTCCCCGTGGCTTCTGATTCCCTGGGCAGGTGGTCTCCATGGCTTCTGATTCCCTGGGCAGGTGGTCCCCGTGGCTTCTGATTCCCTGGGCAGGTGATCGTGGCTTCCGCTTCCCTGGGCAGGTGTTCCCCATGGCTTCTGATTCCCTGGGCAGGTGGTCCCCGTGGCTTCTGCTTCAAGCCCCTGCTTGAAGTGCCTGCTCCAATGTCCCTCAGTAACGGACCTTGTCTTAAAATAAAAATGCCAATAACCAGGTGGCTGTGACCAGCCCTGTGGGGACACTGTGTTGCACACAGACAATACAGAGGTGCCCTTCAGACCATGCCCCTACTCAGTGACCCCCCCAGAGTGCCCCAAGGCCCTCCCCATGCCTCTCCTCTCTATGTGGTGGTGGTAGGTGGTGTCTGATGACTCAGAAAAGAAAAAAGAGACGGAGAAGGCAGACTAGAAAGGCAGAGGACAGATTTCTGAGCATGGTTTATTTTGTCAGCTCCTCCTCAGCATGCCCATACAGAAAGTGCCTGGCCCTCCTCTCCCCAGGTTATCTAGACAGAGTGTCTAATTGAAATAGAAGACCTGTTTGCCTACCGCCAGTTTGGTCTGATGGAGAATGTGGGTTACCGCAAAGTCTAAGCTGCCGCTTCAAGTTCCCAGAAATCTGACAAAGTGACTAATGCCTTGCATAGCTCTGCCTCCCAAGGTCTGCAGCCAGGCTCTGGGTGAAGCCCTGCAGTTGAATGTGGTCCAGGAACCATCTGTGCTAACCACACCATGAAGCCCAGGTGAACCTGCCGCCCACACCACACGGAGGGACACCCCAAGGCTGGCGTCCCAACTTCGACAGGCGCTATAAGTCTCCTTGGCAGATAGGAGTCTACCTGCCCATGCTCAGAACCAGATAAAGGTTCCGCATCCGAGTAATAGATCAGGCGAGGACAGTCTCAAAAGAGAAAGGACTCCCCCTTTTCCATCCCCAATCCCTTAGAAAATCTGAAAAAAAAAAGTACAGGACTTCTGAACAGTACACACACACACACACACACACACACACACACACACACACACACACACACACACACAAAGCAGCATAAAATTTGCCTGTCATTCAATTAATAATGATGATGAAATCCTAGGTCAATACAGGTTTCCTGAGTTCTTGAGGTGACTTATTTAATCCCTGGTAAAACATTGCAAGGCAGATATTGTTCAGATTGGAACGCTGGACATTCAGCAGGGGACTTAGCTGGGAAGGATCATGAACATGTGTTCCTAACCACTGTCCCACACTGCCTGTGGGCAATGGCCCAATTGGAGCTTGCTGTGGATCTTGGTAGCAGGTAGCACAGTTTAAACATCTGGAGTGGGGTGGGGATGACCTGGGACCCTCCACCCCCTCCTCTCAAATCCTCTCAGTGACTAAGATGCATCTCTGGCCTCTGTTTCTCTCCTGAGTTTGGTTGACAAGAGCCTCACAGTGCTGGTCATGAAGATGGATCTCAGGGAAAGATGTGGTCCAGGAACCTTGGATGGAACTTTTGGGAGCTTCTGGGATGGAGAGGTGTCTTCTGTGGGAGATGTCTGAGGGACAATGGTTGTCTTGCTGCAGTCATGGGAGGCAAGAACCTCCCAGAAAACAGGCTTTGAAAGTAAAGGGTTGGAATCCAGACTTTCACCGGTTTGGGACATCTTGATCCCCCAATGCCCAATTTCTTCTTGGATGATATATTAATTCAGGTTTCCCTAGAGAAGTGGTTCTCAACCTGTGGGTTGAGACCCCTTTGGGGGCCTCATATCAAATATTTACATTGTGGTTTGTAACAAGAACAAAATTATAGTTATAAAGTAGCAATGAAACAATTTTATGGTTGGAGATCAATACAACGTTAATAGTATCAAAGGGCTGCAACATTAGGAAGGTTGAGAACCATATACATTAGAATGGCTTATGCGCTGTGGTCCAGCTAGTCCAACAATGGCCATTGACCAACAGAAAGTCCGAGAGTCCATCCATTGTTCAGTCCACGAGACTGGATGTCTCAGCTGGTCTTCAGCATAAGCCAGACTACTGAAGAGGTAGGCTCTAATGCCAGTGAATGAGAGCAAGCAGGCAAAGAGAGCAAGAGTCCTTCTTCCATGTCCTTTATATAGATTGTCAGGAGAAGGTGTGGCTCCTGGGTTCTCAGATTCTCCAGCATGAGACAGCTGTTGTTGGACTACCCAGACCATATTGCATAATCCAATCCAATAAAACTCCCTTTAATACATCTTCACTCTGTCTGGTCTGTTCCTCTAGAGCAGTGGTTCTGAACCTTCCTAACACTGTGATCCTTTAATACAGTTCCTCGTGTTGCGGTGACCCCAGCCACAAAGTTATTTCATAACAGTAATTTTGCTACTGTTAGGAATCATAATGTTAGTATCTGATATGCAGGGTATCTTTACACTAACCCCAAAGGGGTGGCGACCCACAGGTTGAGAACCACTGCTCTGGAGACCCGTGACTGATGACAGAAAGCGACAAGAATGGAGGCAAAGTTGGGCGTAGCTAAGGACTAAGCAAGTTAGGAGTTTTGTGCCATTCAACCCTCCCTCCCAAGTAGTGGATTTTTCTTTGGGTCACCAGCTCACATAGAGACTTCCTATTAAACATGAAAGCTCAGCCTATAGCTTAGGCTTGTCCCACTAGTTCCTGTGCCTTAAATTAACCCATTTATACTAATCTATGTTTTGCCTCATGGCTTTTTACCTCTCTTAATATCTTGCACCTCCTGTTTCCTCTTCATGTCTTCTGGCATCTTCTCCTGTGCCTAGATTAATCTCCCCTTCTTCTCTATCTGCCCAGAACTCCTTCCTAACCTCTTTTTGCCTGGCTATTGGCCATCCAGCTTGTTATTAAACCAATCGGAAGGCGTCTGGGCAAAGACACATCTTCACAGAGTCCAAAAAGATTATCTCACAACACTCCCAGAATCATTCTTGCTTCCGGACAGGTGGTAAATTCCGTTTCTCCACCTCCTCAGAGCTCTGAACACTAGCTCTGAACACATATGCACTAATAGTTTAATGGCCTGACGGTCATCATCTCAAGACATGCATCATCTGTGTGTACACACTGGCAGATGAGGACAGCAGTGTCCTCTTTCAGCCATCCTGAGAATGGGAGGGAGAATTGTCATAGAATTGTTGGTAACTTCCATCTTCATAGCATACTGTTGGTAACTGCCATTTTCGTGCATGTGTTTATTTGTCTGTCTCTGTGTATGGTTGTGCACATGTGTTGAGGTCAGAGGACACCTGCCAGGAGTCAGTTCTCTCTTTCCACCATGTGGGCCCTAGGGATCAAACTCAGGTTATCAGGCTTGGTGGCGAGTGCATTTTCCAGCTGAGCTACCTTGGCTGCCGCCAGCTTTTACATCTTTAAAATGATGCTACCACTGCCCTGAATCCTCATTTACCCACAGCCAGGTTGCTAGTCTAGCAGAGCTGGGCTTCAATGCCTTCTCGGCGACAACCGGAAACCAGACTTTGTCTGACCGAGGATGTAAGTTGTCTTGAACATATTACCTTTGTCAACTGACAGTGGATATTCTGAGTTCTCTGATGGCAGGTGGCCCGCTGGACCTGAGTTCTGTTCCCTGAAGGGGAGGAAGAGACAGGAATCGCTTTTCTTAAACACGTCCAGGGACTTTTAAAAACTTCACCCACCCTGGAAGATTCCCCCTGGGGAGTTGCAGGGATGCCTCTGTCAAGCCAGGATAGTAAATGAAACAATTTTAGTCAGATAACAGGTCTTCTGGCTCGTGTAAATGTCTCATGATCACCACACTCGTAAAGTCAGTCTGATTGAAAGTGAACTGTTAACCCATTCCACTTTGTAGATGGGCCGTGGGCTGGCTGGGAGCTCGGCCCTGCCTGGAGCCTTGTGATCACCATGCTATGATACCACTTCCCCTCCCCACATCCCTCACCAAACTCAGGGATCTGGTTTCCTACCCAGGACCCTGGTGCCTCAGAATATATGACTATGGGGGACCCAGTTCTTGGCATTTTAGAGGAGAAGGCGCCAAGCTCTGAGATAGGACACACTTAGGGAAGTTGTGACATAGGGGGCGTTTACTACCATGACATCCCTCCATCTTGCTTCTCACCCTGTTCTCAAGCTTCAGTCTAGAGACTTGATCAGTCTAGAGACTTCTACTCCAGCCATGAAATGATGGCTCTGGCCCTTAGTAGCTAGGGCCTTGGCCTCTGTATCTGTCAAATGGGAACAATGACTTGACTCCTTATGCAATGACAGTGCTGGGTGGTTAGATTGGAGAACACTTAGCACATCCCTAGCAAATCAACCTCTCCACACATTTGACTGCTGTCCTATCTGCCTGGTAGCTCCACCTTCAACTCAGTTGCAGGGCTGGGTAGATGGCTCAGTGAGTTCAAATCCCAGTAGCCACTTAAAAAGCTGAGCAAGACCACACAGGCCACTGTAACTCCAGCACTTTGGGAGTCCAAGACAGTTGGAGTTGCCAGCTGCCAGCCTAGCTCCAGATTCAGTGTGCACACTGAGCGCTCTGACAGGGCCCAAGAACGCAAATCATGAAAGGAACCCTGCTTTCCCAGCTGGAGTTGCCTAGACAGTGGCCGAGGCCATCTT